>VZQC01011064.1:0-143972 GCA_009823505.1 Rhizomys pruinosus | reverse complement strand
TCATGCACAGCCTGCCTTCTTATATAGTACACAACAACCTGCCCAGGGTAGCACCACTCATTGTGGGCTGAGCCCTCCCACACTGCTTGACAATCAAGACAATACTCCACAGATGTGGCCACAGGCCAATCCAATGGAGCCAATTCCCCAGTTGAGGCTCCCTCAACCAAGGTGTGTCAAGTTGACACTAAAGCTATCCAGCACATAACCTAATGTAAAAGTTGACAATTTACACTGTAAGGAACAACTAGAGTGAAGTGTGAGATAAGCTCACCCTGAATCTGAATGTGATATTGTAACGAAACGTTTCAACAAATAGAATATAAAATCAATTTAAAGCATTAAAATAGGTGCTGGAGAGATGGTTCAGCAGTTAAGAACATTGGCTACTCTTACAGAGGAGCCAGGTTTGCTTCCCAGCATTCACATGGTGGCTAACAACCACCTGTGACTCCAGTTCCAGGAGAATCTGACATCCTCTTCTGACTTATATGCATCATATGGGTGCACATACCTACATGCAAGCAACGCATTCATACACAGAAAATTAAAAAAAAATAGCGAATTCAAGTGGACATGCATAAACCAGAGAGTGCTTAGAAATCTAAAACAGTAATATGGAAATATTGTGGGCTTGCAGATGAAAAGAATATGATATCAAATAAAGCAAATTATAAAACTTTGTTTTCCAAATAAGGGTTGCCTAGAAGACAGATCAGTTGATAAATACCCTGACTTGCAAGTTTGAAGACCTGAATTCAATCCCCAGAGATCGCATTAACAAAAAATCAGACATGAGATTGTGTTCATTCTTGTAATTTCTGCAAGAATCAGCTGGATCCTGTGGCTTCCTGGCCAGCCATCTTACCCTGTTAGACAAGTTTCAGCCAGTGAGACCTGGTCTCAACAAAGAATCAAACAAAGGTGGATGGAAACTAAGAATGATACTTGAGGCTGTCCTCTGATCTCCACTTGCACATGCATACACATGTACCCACACACACTTAAACACAAACATGAGCACACATATATAAACACACACACATGCATACACACACACACACACACACACAGAAACTGTGCTTCAGGAAAATGGAGGAGGACATACTTTCTTATAAAGAAGTAAATTTATGATTAAAACAAAGACCCTTGACATTATGAACTGTATTAGGTACTTTTCTGTTACTGTGATTGAAATGCCATGACTAAAGGGAACATATATAAGGAAGAGTTTATTTAAGCTTATGGTTCCAGAGGAAACTGTCCCTCATGGCCAGGAGGCATGGTGGCAAGAGGTGGCTGGAGGATAACAAAGAATGCTCACACCTTCAAACAGGCAAGGGAAACAGCATGCATTTGGAGACCCATCAAGGTTTAGGAACTCTGTAAGCTCACTCTCAGTGACATGCTTCTTAGACCTTCTTAGACACCTTCTTAGATCTCCCAACATTCTAAGCACCACCAACTGGGGACAAACACACACCACACACACACACACACACACACACACACACACACACACACACTTGGAGCCTATGGGGGACATTCTTATTCAAAGCACCACAGGACCAAGAAAAAAATAAACTCTGAAAGAGGGAAAAATATAGACTAACAAAAATAAAGATGGCATGCATACATTCTCTAAGTTCTTTTTTGCCTCAATTGGAATTAAAGACAGAGATTACCAAGAAACATCAACCATCGGCAAGTCAGAAGAAAGAGAAAGATAAATCATGCTCAATAAGAAAAGACCAGAAATGTCATTTTGCCTTCAAGACAGAGAGACATAGAATTTAATTTTCCTACTCCAGCTAAACACACAGGATGAATATGATTCTCCCTAATTCCCTCAAAGACAAAGATTGCCAATATAATACTGTGGTGATGTCAAAGAAGGTTTCATAAAGAATAGTAGTGGTGGTTTTCATTTTTGAAGTATTTTTACTGAAGTTTTGTGCATTTCATACATCACTTTTCAGTTCAATCCAGACTAATTTCCCCCTCCATGCCCCTCACCCCTCTTGAATTCATGCATTCTGCCATGCAAATCCTGTATCCCCTTCTGAGTGTTTTCAAAGTTCTTCAAAGCAGAGGATTATTTTCTACATAGTCCGTTATGCCACTTTTCCCTATACCAGCTCACAACTCCATTTTGTAAAAACCAGAGAAGCAACATAGAATTCTGCCTTGGATGAGCAACAGTGAGGTCTCTATTAATGGACTAAATTCTGTCTGCCTCAAATTCATAGTTTGAAACGCTATCCTTTAAGTATCTATTGGATATCATATATTTAAAGGCACAATAAAAGTTAATTGAGGTCCTGCTTGAAGGAGAAAAGACATGAAAGATATTCCTATAAAGAAAAGACCATGTGAAGATACAAGGAAGCCTCCATCTTTAAGACAAGAAAAGAAGCTTCATCATAAGTAGCCATGCTGGGCTGGAGAGATGGCCTAGCGGTTAAGAGCGCTGACCGCTCTTGCAGAGGACCCGGGTTCGCTCCCCAGCACCCACATGGCGGCTGAGAACCGTCTGAAGCTCCAAATCCAGGAGAACTCCAGTTCCAGGGGAATCCGAGACCCTCTTCTGAACTCCGCGGCGTTGCACGACATGGGTGCACAGACTTGCATGCAGACAGTACATTCATACACATACAGAAATAAATAAAAAAATAAAAATTAATAAAAAAAAATAAGTAGCCATGCTGATACCTGAAGAGTCTCAGGCACCTGAACTGTGGAAATACAAATTTTTATTGATTAAACTATCCATGCGCAGTTACTTTGCTTTGAAAACACTATGGTCACAAATTACTAAATGACCTTTCCTGTTCTCCTTATTATTGGGCGGAGAAGAGAAGCTGCTCTAAAAGAAGGTAAACTTTTACCAACTCCAACATGGATGAAGCCCTCAGCACCATGGTCAGTTACCTTCTTCTCAGAGAGACTTCCCTAATTCAAGTTCAAACATTTCAAAGCACCCATCCTAAACTTTCTTCTATAACAAATTACAAATAGTATTGAAATTAAAAATTAAAAAATACCAGAGAAGTAGACATATCAAATTTATATAAAATAAAATTATTATTTAGGAACTAAAAGCTTCAAAACTAACATGAGAAAAATATTGATGAATCTAATCCAGTGAGAAAGGCAGAGGAAAATGGGACTGCTGATGTAACTCGCTGGGAAAACATTTGTTTAGCATGTGCAAGAACCTAAGATCCATTGAAACTGAGAGCAGAACAATTTAAAATGTGTACAACCAACAACATGGAGGAATCTGAAAAAAAATGAAATGAACCTTAAGGACTTTGGGGATAGTGAACGTGTCGCATTCATGTGATCAAACTAAGTGAGGGATAAGCAGAATAATGGTGGAAAGATACTCAAAGAAATAAAAGACTCCTCCGTCAGCATCAGCCACACCTCATCTGCCTGGAAATACTGTGCAGCAGTGGCAGCCATACGTCTGTATATCCCAAATCTAATTGGCTATTAGCTCTCTCCTTGGAGGAATAACCCATGGCTGATGCCACAAGCTTACATCCTCTAATGGTTAGGAGATGTTATAAACCACACGAAGACCCTGTCATACTTAACAGAAGAAAATGTAAATCATGAATTAACATACCATCCAAACATCTGTGTCTATACCAAAGAAACCTACCATAACAATTAGTACTGTTTAAATACCTATATATCTAATTGTGTGTGCTTCATTAGTAGGATCGAAAGGCTATGTATTATACTGTTTAATACCTAAATATCTAATTGCATGTGCTTCATTAGTAGGATCGAAAGGTTATGCCTGGACAAGCTGGCAGCCCATGAAAGAAAACAGCCAGAACTGACTAGAGACCAAGACATCAGCTCCAGAGAAAGTAGAGTGTTTTGCTTCTCATCCACCTGTGCCCCTTTTCTAAGCCTAGGGAACAATCTGCGGAAGAGGGGGCGTGGTAGAATGTAAGGGCTTCGATTGGGGTTAATGGTGAAACTACAACAATATAGACTGGACACTCATTTGATCAACTTGATTGAACATACAAGCCCCCCTGCTGGATGGTGGGACCCATGAGCTGTGTGGGTTTGGGCACAACTGCTTGCAAATCGGTTTTACATGAAGGATGCTTGTACTCACAAATTATCACTTATTGTTAAAAAAAACGAAAACAAAACAAAACCAAAAAGCAGAGAAAGATGCAGAAAACTTACGGCAGAATGCATGATCTGGGATGGGTAGGGATGGGGTGTGGGGAAGGGAAGGGGTTATATGCCTGAACTGAATTGGAAAATGTTGTATGAAATACACAATGCATCAATAAAAAAAAAAAAGAAATAACAGCTTGTAAATATTCAGACTTCTGAAAATGTTATAAACTTACAAATCCAAAAAATATAGTGAACACCAATTAAGAATAGCATAATGAAATATGAAATATTGACCCTCCAAGAGTCATCATAAACAGTCTTTTACAAGATGTCACCTGGGTGAGGGCTGGTCACAAAGTTTTTACTTGACAACCTGAGATCACGCTACAGAACATACGTGGTAACTAATATTGTGAATTGTTCTCTGATAGCCACACATGCACTCTGCAGAAGAAAACAAGCATGTACAAAATTCTAGAATCTCCAAGAAGTCAACCAGGGATAGTTGTAGAGTAGAGATCCTGTGAGATGAATCGGTGATGATATAAAGACTCAGTTAAAGAGCAAAGAATGAAGAAAATTTATAGAGTAGACCAGGAAAATTACTTCCTGCATCCCTGCTCAGTGTTCTTTCCTTTCCTTTTTATTTCGTTTGATAGGCTGTGCAAAGGACACAGGTGGGCTTGGGGCTGGGTCCTCTCCTGACCTCAGTGTTCTAAGTCCTGGGATTACTTCAGGGTGTTTTATTTAATTTCTAACGTTCTATTTTCTCTGTACTTTACCTGTAATTTCCTTATTTGTGCTGCCTTTATTTTCCCATTTTCTATTTAATTTTTGCTACACCATTTTTCTCTCATCTTCTATTGCTTTTGCTAGCCATACTTTGCTTACTTTCTGTCAATTCCCACTCCATTAACTAATATTTAATGTGATATAATATTTTTATTGCTTTATTCTACCAAAAATACCATCTAAAGATGGCATTTGATTTAGTTGTTTGTTGTGTGTTTTCCTGGTGGTCCTATACAACACTGTGCTATTTTCCATAGTTTTAGTGTTCTGCTCACAGAAACAAGCTTGAGATCATTTTATGTCATTTTCTGTTGAAATTCCTTTCTTTTGTGAGCATTTTTCCCCCTGGGATGACAAGCTAAATATCAGTTATGTGCTTTCCCCATTACACAGCCCAATCGGCTGATGCCTCAGGCTGCTTATAAGCCCCTCCCTTAAATGCTACTTCCAGATGTTGTAATATAATCTCTCTTCCATCTGCCATATGCAGAGCCTCCTCATATTCAAACGGAATACCTCATTCATCAAGGAGGCCTGCCATCCTATATCATATACATGAAAACAGCCACTCTGGGTTTATTCCCGATAAAAGATTACAACACCATATTGTGAAAATGACAGAAGCAACATAGAATTACCCTTGGGTATATGTTCTGTCACTGAAAGTGTATAGCCAGCACTATGGCAAGGAGTCACAACAGCCTGCACTATATGGATAGAGGTAGGGTTTCACTATGTACACTCTATCCTCACAAGAATCAGCCTTAGGAAGATTTTTCAATGATTTTTCAAAGACCACAGAATAATAATTCATCCCAACTCATCAGTTGTTCTGTCAGTGGAGATAGCATTTTGTGTAGTGTGGCTATGAACAAAAGTCTATTCATCCTAGATATGGCACTTTTTTTTAAAATTTGTTTTTATTGATGCTTTGTGTATTTCATACATCATTTTCCAATTCAGTTCAGGCATATATCCCCTTCCCTTCCCCCCCCCCCCACCCCTACTCATCGCAGATCGTGCATTCTGCCGTAAGTTTTCTGCATCTTTCTCTGCTTTTTTGTTTTGTTTTGTTTTCATTTTTTTTAACAATAGGTGATAATTTGTGAGTACAAGCATCCTTCATGTAAAACCAATTTGCAAGCAGTTGTGCCCAAACCCACACAGCTCATGGGTCCCACCATCCTGAAAGGGGGGGGGGCTTGTATGTTCAATCAAGTTGATCAAATGAGTGTCCAGTATAGACTGGATATGGCACTTTTGACAGAGCAAAGAAACAATTGCGTGTTGTGGGGATAGCACAGCGTTAAAGGCGGAGGCTAAGAACCACAAAAAAAAAAAAAAAAAAAAAAAAAAAAAAAAAAAAGAGAGAAAAAACCCAAAAAAAAAAAAAAAAAAAAAAAAAATGAAACAATTGCAACTCTGTGGCTTAGTAAACCAGTGAGTTTACTGGAATTAAATTCAATATTATGGAATTTAGTTAATTAAGGAGCATGGGCAGCTGAAAAACAGCAGCATCAGCAAAAGTCTCACCTCAGCAGAAGTTACAAGATCTCAGAGTATCTCCTCTCTGCACCAATTGTCAATGGTTATGTAAAAACATCTGTGAGCACTGTAAGTTGTAGGAGCTTCCCTACCATTGTAAGTTTAATTTACTTCCTGAGTCCTGGAACAAATGTCTCAGTTTGGAAGAAATATCAGACCTGAAACTGAGAAACAGAAAAAAGCATAGGAAAAACACTTCAAGATACAGATATAGGCAAGGATTGTGAGAAGGGTTTCAGAAGCACAGGGAATATAAATAAGCATTGAAAAATAGGATTTTGCAATGTTTAAAAGACATGATCAGCAAATGATATAATCAGGTAAAGAGACAGCATTCCAAATGGGGGAAAATATTTGCTTGTTACATACTTGATAGAGGATCAATATCTAGAGTACATAAAGGACTTAAAAATGCAAAGCTTAACCAAACCTATAAATAAATGAGTTATGGAAATGGACAGTCAGTTCTTAAAAGATTAAGTACAAATGGCCAAAACAGAAAATATGTTCAATATGCTTAACCTTTAAATTAATACTATGTTATGATTCCAAATCATCACAAACTGGTGAGTTGTGGAGAAAAGACAACTGGTACAGTGCTGGTGGGAATGAAAATTAGGCTAGCCACTATACAAGGTATTATGAAGCTCACCTCAGCATCTGTAATAGAACTTTCACATCACTCCTGAAGATACACGTAAAGAACTTTTAAATAAATATGCTACAGTGATACCAACATACCTTTGTTACCTCAGTATTACTTACAAAAGCTAAGTTACGGATCAGTCTAAGTATTTATAAACAGATCAAAAAAATAAATAAAATGGAGTATATAACCACAGCAGAGATTTATTTAGCTATAAAGATTAAAGAAAATATGGTAGTTTTTGGAAAACAGCTGCTTATGAAGAACGCCAAGTTAAGTAAAATATTCACACATACCACACATTTTCTCCAGTTGTGTTTTATATTTTGTACAGACATAAAATGATTTTTGTGCTTGTATGCATTTATGTGTGCATTTAAACAGGTTAGTCAGGCCTAGAGTGTTTGTTTAAAGTGAGCTGACTAACAGGAAGCAAATGGAATACAAGAGAATATGTGGGAGGTGAGCATGGCAAAGTACATGAAATAGCCCTTCTTCATGGAAATTGCTGTGTGTTCCATGAACATATGGATATATTTTTAAATGAACTCAAAATAACAGCCATAAAAGCATAGATGTAAATAAGCACATAGGGATGTGGGAATTTTACATACAAATTACTCAACCATGTAAGCATAGCAGTTCTTTTAAAATTAATCTGATGGTTGAAAAAGTTCCTCATCAAAACCTAGTGTAGATTATTAAAATATATCATAAAGGTGATATATAACTGTATTAAATTCATAAATCATTGATCAAACAAGGTATATTTGCAAAAGAAAAAAGTATTGTAGTTATCACTCTAATTTTAAGTTGTATTAGCCACCTATCATAATAAAGAATGTATGATATCAGCTACAACACAGCCACACTGACACACACAGAGAAAACCTAAAATAGCCCCATAGAGATATACAGAATTTATTTTTGACAATTGTAAACACAATTCAATGTCCTTAGAAAGTAAGATAAACCAAACAAATGAACTTCATCCTAAACTCTACATTTGGAATTAAGTATAAAATGTGAAATGTTTACATATTTAGACAGAAAGCTTACAAGACACCATTAGGACCACCAAAGGTCCAAGGAGAATCCTTAGAAGCAATACATAATCAGACTCTTAAGCATATTTCAAAGTGGATCCTATCAATGTTTCTCATTCTTATGTTACATTCTTGATAAGAGGAGAAAAATCCAAGCAAGAAAATGAAATAAAATATTGGCAAACAACAGCTGTGACAACTGATATATAGAATTTTCATTAAAATCATATGAAAATTCAATAAATAAAAAGATGAAAATACCCTATAAGATGAACAAATGTTTCAACACAGACTGTATACAATGGGAAATAATCATGCAATTATCCAATTAGAAACTGTAAATTAAATCTACAATGTTAGATCATTATCATTTCTGGCTAGGGAATTTATTTATGTAATATCAATGAGAGCCATGACATGAAGACAATTAATTGAGGTATATTATTACTGAAAGATGAAACAGCACACTTCTTCTTAAACAATTTAACATATAGTTGCTAAACAAACCTATGATTTTAGTCTTGGACTTTATATGTCTGAGAAAAGTATATTCTCTTAAATTCATTTCTAGTAGGCCCAAACTGGAAAATGTCCAGGCATCAAGTTTGCAAAATGAATGCTTACAATTGGATTTTTCAACCCATCAAATATTACTGATAATAATTAATGTATGGTGTTATAATGTAAATCTGTTAACAGGCTCTAGAATCAACCCACCACTTATTTTCAGACTCTGTAATTACTGTATATGGGTGGAAGGTAAAGGTATGTATTCATATTTTAGAATAGTATAAAATTAAAGCAGGAATGATGGTGCACACCTTTAATTCCAGCACTTGGGAGGCAGAGGCAGGTGGATCTCTGTGAGTACAAGGCCAGCCTGCTCTACATAGTGAGTTCCAGACCAGCTGAGACTAAAGGGAAACTATGTGTCAGAAAGACCAAAAGTAAACAAATAAATAAAATTAAATTAAAGGAGGAAAATGTGAATTCCTAAACATAAAAAAAAAGATTGAAAGTAAGATGCAGGACATTTATGGCAGAATGCATAATCTGGAGTGGAGTAGGGTGGGGTGGAGGGAAGGGAAAGGGGAATATGTCTAGATTGAACTGAAAAATGATATCTGAAATACTCAAAACATCAATTAAAAAGTTCCTTTCAAAAATAATTAATATACTCTTAAAGGACATGATTCCTAGAGTGAATCATGGCAGAATTCTGTGAGTGAAATAATGAAAATTCCATAAATCTATGGTGTTCAACATAGTGGTGTGGTCTTTTTTTTTTTTTGTGATTCCGCAATGAAACTCAACTGTTTGTTGAATTGAAGAATGGCTTTGCTTATATACCTCAGATGCTGTCCTTTCTTGCTAGGTATGAAAGGCTGGTTGGTTTACTCAGGTAGTCTGGAGTTCCTTTGGTGGCACAAGACAGGTCACAATCAGGCAGGCTTGAACCCTGAACCATGTGAGGTCTGCTTACTGGCTCACAAGGGTTGATTGCAAACATCTGGATCTGGGTCCAGGGACAGGAAAGCCTAGCCTGGCCCTGGGGGAGCGGCCTCCAGTTGTTTCCTGGCTAGTGGGTAGGGAGTTTGGAAGACTGTAGGCATTGCAGTGAAGTTGGGAACTCTCACCACAGGGCAGAGGTCAGCCTCATGTTTTCACAAAACCACTGCATCACATGGGGTTCCTTACCAGGTCTCTGGGGCTAGCTGCTAATTCTGAATCTGGGTCCAAGGGCAAGGAAAAGTGTAGCCTGGAGCTGAGAGATGGACCCCAGGTGATCCCTAGCTAGTGGTTAGGGGGTCTGGAATAGTGCTGCCATGGCCATGTCGTTGGGACTCTCACCACTGAGCAGAGGTCTGTTTTATACTCTCAGTGGGAGAGTTAAACTCATAGACCTGCTACATCACATGGGATTTGCCTACTAGTTCTCCAGGACTGGAGAATCTGGGTCCTCTGGCAAGCAAGACTAGCCTGGAGCACAGTGAGGGACCCCAGGTTTTCCTCAGCTAGTGGGTAGAGAGTCTGGAATGTCACCACCACTGGGACTCTGGTCCTCTCTCTCACCTGCCAGGATAGTCTTTTTTTTTTAAATAACAGCTTTGTTGATTAATCATTCACATATTAATAATAGATATGCTTTTCAATAGGGGTCTACGCTTATCAACACATTCACGTCCTTGTGTATTTATGATTCACTGTAGAAATCTCAAATATTTCATGAGCTTCAAAATAAACATCATACTCACTAATGTCTTCAAATTGTTATCATTTGAAATAAATTTTAACAATTAATTTTGCAAATTGAATATCAGATTGCAAGTTTTTTTGAAAAATATCTAATATTTAAATTGATATTTTTTAACCTGGTAAATAAAAAGAATAATAATCTTTACTCAGCTGAGTATTCAAATGAAAGTATGATGTGTTTCATTAATTCAAGTATTTTCACTCTTTAATAATGCTTCATAATTTGCAATGTAAAAGTTATTATTGTAAATTTTCCTAGTCATTTCTTGATAATTCCATACAAAAATTTTGTCACTTGCAAATAGGAGTATTTTTCCATTACAATTTACAAAACAATAACTTGTTTCACTTTTTTCTTACCTAAGTATCTTGTCCAGAATATGCAGTACAATGCTGAATACATGTGGCCAAGGCAGTCTTTTCTCTAATCTCATGATGAAATTGCTAGGATTATTTTTTTTTATTTTATTTATTTTTGTAAGTGTTATGGGTGTACTGTTCCGCTGTAGGTCTGTGCACCCGTGTTCGTGCAATGCCGCGGAGGTCAGAAGAGGGTCTCGATTCCCTGGAAATGGAGTTCTCTCCTGCAACTGGAGTTCTCTGGAATTGGGAGTTACAGACAGTTCTTAGCCGCCAGTGGTGCTGGGGGTCAAACCCGGGTCCTCTGCAAGAGCAGTCGGTGCTCTTAACCACTAGGCTATCTCTCCAGCCCCCAACTAAAGATTATTTTAGTGACATGTTTAAGGCGCTCATGTGCCTTCATCCACTTCAGTGATCTTATTTTCCTATTTTATTAAATGATTTTTCTGTTTTCTTTAAATAAATCATAAAAGATTGTTAGAGTTGTCATATTTTTCGTATATTCATTAAGGTATGTGATAGAAAAATCAAGCTTTATTCTCCTATCTACTCTCACAGCTAACACAGAACTTCTGGCACCACAAGTATGAAGTTTGTTTCCATACAGCTACGGAGTTTCCCGTCCACAATAACTTCTTCCTCTAGTCAGTTTTCAGTTACTGTGATAAAGCAATCTTAGTAAAAAAAAACTTGGGGAGGGAAAGGTTTATTTGCTTAACTCTTCCAGATCACAATCCATCACAGTGGGAAGTCATGGTAAAAATACAAGGCAGGAACCTGGGATTAGAACCATGAAGGTATTCTGCTTGCTAGCTTGTCTTCAGCTTGCTCACAGGACCATATTAGCTACTTTCTCATGCAGGAAAGAACACCTAAATATGGTACTGCCTACAGTAGTAGTCTAGACCCTCCTAAATCAATGCCTCCATGAGACATGCCCACCTAATCAAGGCAAATTTTCATTTAAAAATAATAAATAAAAGTTTTAATAATTCAACATTTTAAAATTTCAGTGTCTCCTAAGAAAACTACAATTATAAAACTCACATGAGTCATAGGAAATGAAAAATATCAAGCTGACACTGACTTCACAAGCTATTTATTATTTATTTATTTATTTATTTATTTATTTATTTGTCTTTTTTGAGATAGGGTCTCTCTTTAGTCCAGCTGGCCTAGAGCACACTATGTAGAGTCAGGAAAGCTACAACAGCATTTAGCCCAGCAATGTATACCCACTGGAACAATAATTACATGAATTTCATGAAAATGACGATTTATTTTTCTGAATGTTTTTAAGGACTACTTCACAAAACATATCTCATGCTTGGCATTGATATCAGAGTAAGTAACCTGTGACTAGGCAGGCCATACCAGAAAACCTATTACTATTATTATGCTAAATGGACATTGCATTAAACTAAGTCATAAAGACTTATACTTAGGTCACTGCTGAATTGTCACCCCAGGTGACCAGTGAACTACGGAAAGTTTCGCCTTAGTAGTGCTGACATATTCACACTGAAAGCCATTTATTCAGCCCCAGCTTGACCAGCATACACAGATTCTTGACACTGTATCATACTGTGAACCTCTATTCCAGTTTTTAAACATTTTTGGTTCTATGAATTTCATATAATTCATATAATTAAAAGTATGGATACCCTTCATCTCCACTCCTAACTCACTGTCTGACTTTATGTCCTCTATTATTGTTTGTAATACTCATACTTGAATCTTGTCCTTGCATTATTTCATCCTTCCCAATCCCCCAGCAACTCCTTTATGCCCCCAATTCCCTCTTGATTTCTGTCATATTCTTTATTAATTGTTCCTCATCATATAATTAACATTTAACAAATGTATATATATATGAGTATATATCTATATATAAGGCATCTCATATACTTTATATAATATATATGCTTATATATAATGCACTGAGCCTATTTATTTACATTCACATGTAAGTGTATTTAGGATTGCCCACTTGGGCTAGATAACTTCCCAGGGTGCTAGTCCATTGAGAAAACAGATTCTCCCTCCCTCAGCATCCATTGTGTACCTCTAACTCTGCATCTGTCTACTGTGTTTTGTTAAGGCCTATCAAAGTTGTGTTTGGAAAATGCTCTTGGGGTTTGGGTACATCTCTTGGAAGCTGGTTAATATAGCTGGTGTCATATTGCTCAATAAAACTGACTCATCCACGGCTATCAATTGCTAATTGTTCCACAGCTGGAGCTGGGACTTCTTGCCCACCTACACATCCATGCTGGGATGTTTGCCTGGCTTGAGCTTACATAGGTCATAATCACTGTGAGTTCATGTTTGCAAATGGTCAGGTATACCTGAAAAACACTGTTTACTTGTGTTCATCAACCATCTCGCTCTTACAATCTTTCCATCACCTCTTCCACAATGATCTCTGAGACTTAAGCAGAGAGAGTATGATAGATATAGGTGTCCCTTTTAGGGCTGAGCACTTCACAGTCTTTTATTCTTTACTTATTGATGCATGGTAAGTCTCTGCATTAATTTCCATCTGTCAGAACAAGAAGCTTCCTTCTCATTTGAGAGTTGGGAGATGCACTAATCTTCAGGTATAACAATGAGTCATTAGGAGTTGGCTTAATACTGTGTCCAATTAAAATCCCAAGAAGTGAATGAAAAGGAAAATAGGCCATTCCAATATCCATGGGTCAGAATAAAAGCAGTCCTTAGAGGGAGTTTATGCCACTAAGAACCTACATCAAAAAATTGGTAGCATCTTTTTTTTATATAAACTTATAGCTTATCTGAAATACTTGGGAGAAAAAGAAACAATGCCCCAAAAGAACAGGTGGCGGGATAAAAATCAAAATCATGGCTGAGAATTAAGGAAATAGAAACAAAACCATTACAAAGAGTCAACAAAACTAAGACTTGACTCTTTGAAAAGATTAATAAGACTGACAAAATTTTAAACAAAAGAAAGACAGAGAGAGAGAGAGAGAGAGAGAGAGAGAGAGAGGGGGATGGAGGGCAGAGGAGGGAAGAAGCAGAAACCAGAGATGCATATGCGAAGTTGAGAGGCCCCAGGCTTGCTCAGGAAATCTTTTTTTTTTTTTTTTGCTCTTTCCATGCAGGGGTCTCCCTGTAGCCCAGCTGTCCTGGAACTCGCTCTGTAGACCAGGCTGGCCTTGAACTCACAAAGGTCACACCTGCCTCTGCCTCCCAAGTGCTAGGGATTAAAAAGGCATGTACCATCACTCCAGCTTTTTTTTCAGAAAATCTTTCTTCTAAAAATTTATTAATCATTATTTAGCTGTCTTATTACATTTTTGCTGAGTGATATACCGATATATAATAAAGTTGACATATTCAGGGTCACATGATGTTTCATGCATGTATATATTGTTTAAAGCTTAAATCCCATGAACATACCTATGTCATTACACATGCATAATTTATTTGTGGTTAGAACTCCCACAGTTCTTTCTTTGGGGATTTGGAAATGCATGCAACATTACACCTACATTCGTCCCTAGTACAAAATCGTACACTGAAACATCATGCTCTATGCAACTGCAACTTGGTATTTATTGACCAGTTTTAGTCATATATCCCTTCTATCCCAGCCTCTGACGTTCACAAGTCTACTCTTGTTTTTTTTTTTTTTTTTTTTTACACTCTAAACATACACCAACTTTACAAAGTCTGAAAAAAAAATAACAGGTTAATTCCAAAACACACTGAGTCACAGTTTAATTGTACACTTGAATGCAGGTAAAAAGTTTTATAACTTTACATTCCTAAGTTACATAGAAAGTTGATGTATGCTTTAATGTACTTAGAATAGAGATTTATTCTTTCTCATAAATCTTAGAACTGAGGAAAATAGAGACACATACTTCAAGCTGTATTTCATAGTGCTATCAGCCAATGTGGTATTATCTTTACTCACCAATCATCCAATTTGGTGCTAGGATCCACAAATGAGGAACAACAAACATCGTTTGTTTTTCTGAGACTGTGTTACTTCACTTGGCATAACAGGTTCTAGTTCCATCCATTTACCTACAAATTTCATGATGCCATCTTTCTTTACTGTTGCATATGAAAATCCATCGTGTAAATATACCACATTTTCATTATCCACTCATCAGTCAAATGACACTTGGGTTGCTTCTAACTCTTCACTATTGTGAAAAGAGCCAAAATATAGCATGAGTCCTTTGGGTATAAACTCAAGAAGGTGACTAGGTCAAATTGTAGGATCAGTCTTAGTCTTAAGAATTCTCAAAAAAAAAAAAAATCAGCCAGGTGGTGGTGGTGCAAGCCTCTTTAAATCCTAGCACCCTGCAGGGCTGGCAGAGCAGATGATCTGTAGGATGGATGTCAAGCCACACCCCTGGTTACAAGAGTGATTATCCAGGACAGCTGGGGCTGACAGATAGCCGTTCTCAAAAAGAACCAAAAAAAAGAATTTTTGAATTCTTAGCCGGGCGTGGTGGTGCTAGCCTTTAATCTCTAGCACTGTGGAGGTAGAGTCAGGTGGATTCTTTGTGAGTTCAGGCCAGCCTGGTCTACGAATGGAAATCCCGGACAGCTGGGGCTAAGGGCTACAGGGAAAGTAAAAGACCAAACAAAAAAAAAAAAAAAGAGTTCTCCTCAGGTTCATATCTGATTTTTCAAGCCAATATAGTTCAAATTGTGCTGCCAAAATAGTTTTTGGTGTGGATCCATCACCTGGGGAATGATGTACCTATCAGGAGTCAACCTTAGAGAGCACCAACTCTCCCTTTCTCCTCAGCAGTCCCAACCTAGCACTTGGGCCCAGAACACCCCAAGAGAGTTCTTGGTCTTCAATATTTGTTGAAAGATTGAAGTGACTAGGACCCAATATCAGGAAGGATGGCAGCATCAGTGCCAGTAAAAGAGGAAGCACACTCACATGAAGCAAAGGCTGACAAGCAAGCATTTCCTCAGACATTTTTATATTTGTGGCACATGATGGAAGGACCTATATGCTCTGGAGAGAGCCTCCCAAATCTTAATTAATCCTTCAAAGAAATATATTTCCCTAGTTGATTAGAAGTGTATCTTTTACTTGATTCAAGTTCTAAGAAAACAATCACAGAAAGGAAAGGATAGAGGAAGGAAAGTAGGTATGAAAGATTAGAAAAATGAGATATGGAGGCAAGGAGAGGAGAGAGGAGGGAAGAAAAAGAAAACGCCTCTGGAGATGGAAGCATTTATAAAACTAAAGATACAGATGAGGTATTTTATTATGAGATAAAAATACATATGCCTAAAAAAGGAATAGAATTAGGTGCTTAATTTATGCCCCCCAAAGTAACCTAGTCTATTATGTAAACATAATTTGACATCTTAGTCTTAATCCCAAGGTATCTACCCAGCAATGTAGTGAAGAAGTACTTCAAAGTTATAATGGATAACTGCAAATATCAAACTAATCACAGAAATATTACTTATGGACTAACTGAGAAAATTTGATATCAGGTTTCAAGGATTCAATTATGGAACAGAATTTTGGAAGAAAACATAAAAGTTGATAAAAAATAATCTTATAAATTTGAGGATGTTGAAATAGTTGCTATAGAAATTGAAACTTTTGTGTAGGCCTGAGTAAATAAAAATTGCAAAGCAGTAGCTCAGAAGGATAGCCAGCTCCCTAGTGTGGTATGACACATGGCTGACACTGTAGCCTTGGTGCCTCCTAATGTCAGGAGGCTGTATTGATCACATGAGAAAGCAATTGCCATCCCTTTGTCAAAGAGTTATAATGCCCCAACCAAAATATTATCCAACTGTATGTGTCTATGCCTATAGAGTAAGTTGTTACAATCCTAAATAATCGTTACTGTTTGTGTTTTATTATTAGAATTAAAAGTAGATTCCTCAACAACCCACCAGTCTGTTGGAAACAGAAGTTGGATAGGCCCAAGAGTTTGACGTGCTACCTCAGAAACAAAACAAAACAAAACAAAACAAAACAAAAAACAACACAGCAACAAAAAACAAAAAACGAAGCAAAACTGTATCTTCTCTCCCTCTCTCTCACCCTCCCGTCCAAAGCCAGGGGACTCTAGCAGAAGAGGTTGGCATGTCAGATTGTAAGGGTCAAGGAGGAAGGATGAACTGTGAAATCACAGCAAAAATGACTGGATTTTTTTCTCTTTTATTTAATCAACATGTTTGTGTAAGCAAATCTTTTCCACTGGACTTGGAGATCCTGGGTTGTACAGAAACTGAACTTATATGTTAATTAATTGGGCTTATGTGAGTACTCCTTATGTTTATTGCATATATGTACTTAGTGATCAAATAAAAATAAATAAAAAAGAAAACAAAAACAAAAATGTGTTCTCCACATTGCTTTCCATAGTGGTTGCAAGAGTTTGCAATCCCACCAGCAATGAATGAGTGTTCCCCTTTCTTTTTTTAAAGTATTTATTTATTTATTTATTTATTTATTTATTTATTTATTATCTGTATGAATGTACTGTCTGCATGTAGGTTTGTGCACCCGTGTTGTGCAATGCCACAGAGGTCAGAAGAGGGTTTTGGATTCCCCTGGAACTGGAGTTCTCCTGGAATTGGAGTTACAGATGGTTCTCAGCTGCTATGTGGGTGCTGGGGATTGAACCCAGCTCCTCTGAAAGATCAGTCAGAGCTCTTAACTGCTATGCCATCTCTCCAGCCCTGAGTGTTCCCCTTTCTTCACACCCTCTCCAACATCTAATGTCATTTGTTTTATTGATCATAGCCAGTCTTTCTGGGGTAAGATGAAATCTTAAGTGTTTTTAGTTTGCATTTCATGATTACTAATGATTTTTGTAAACTTTTTGCTGTTGTAGTTTTTATTTAATTTATTTTGACTGACATATACAAATATAAAGTATGTATTTTTATCTCCATTTTTTTATTGATATTTTGTGTATTTCATACATCATTTTTCAATTCAGTTCAGGTATATTCCCCTTTCCCTTCCCCCCATCCCACCCCATCCCACCCCAGACCATGTATTCTGCCATAACTGTCCTGCATTTTTTTCTCAGTCTTTTTTTTTTTTTTGTTTATGCTTAGGAATTCACATTTTCATCCATTAATTTTATATTACTCTAAAATACAAATACATATTCTTCACCCATATACAGTAGTTACAGTGTCTGAGAATAATTGGTGGGTGGATTCTTCTTCTCTTGAGAACTTCTGTTTAGCTCATCTTTTAATTGCCTCATTTGTTTTCTGTCCTTTGTTTTTTGTGAAATTTATAGAATCTGGATGTTAAACCTCCATAAGGTGTGTCACTGGTGAAGATTTCCTCCCATTCTATGAGTTTCTCTTCATTTCTTTGATTGTTCTTTTGCCATTCAGAAGGGTTTTGGTTTTGTTGCTTGTTGACCTTATTTCCTGTGCAACTGCTGTCTGTTGTATAGAGTCTTTTCCTATGTTTATACCTCACAGGTTACTTACAACCAATGTTTTATTCTAATATTTTCAGAGTTTCAGGTTTCACACTGAGATCTTTGATCCATTTAGAGTTGACATTTATACAAAGTGAAAGGTAGGGGTTTGAGTTTAATAAGGTCCCACTTGTCAATTGTTGACCTTATTCCTGAGCAGCTGCTTTCTGATTTAGAAAGTCTTTTCCTAAGCCTATGTATTATAGGTTACTGCCAACATTTTCTTCTATCATTTTTAGTTTCAGTTTTCACATTGAGGTTTTGGATCGATTTGGAATTGATTATGGACAGGATGAGGGGTAGGGTTTTAATTTTATTCTTCTACAACTGGTTGATTTAGCTATCCAGGGTCTTTTGTTTTTCCATATGAATTTTAGAATATTTTTCCTATTTCTGTGAAGAAAGTCATGGGGATATTAATTGGGATTGCTTTGAATCTATTACTTTGGATAAGATGTTCATTTTTACTATATTAATTTTTCTAATCCTTGAGCAGGACATGTCCTTCTATTTTCTGGTGTCTTCCTCAATCTCCTTCAAAGATTTAAAATTTTTACTATAGAGAAATTTAATGTCTTTGATCAGCTTTTTTTCTGAGGTATTTTAGTAATTAATTAATTAATTAACTAACTAATTAATTTTGAGGCTATTGTGAATGGGATGGTTTCTATGTACTCCATATCCAATTGCTTGCTATTGGCATATAGAAAGGCTACTGAATTTTGTAGATTAATTTTTTTACCTGTCACTTTACTGAAACTGTTAATTGTTTCTAGGATTTTCCGTTTTAAGGTTTTGGCATCCATTATGTATAATAAGTCATCTGCAAAAAGGGATAGCTTTACCATGTAATTTACATTTAGTAACCTTTAATTTTCTTCTTGTCTTATTGTTCTAGCAAGAATCTCAAGCACTCTGTTGGAAGGGAGGGGATATAATGGGCAGCCTTACCATATTCCTGAATTTAACAATAATGTTTCTAATTTTCCCCATTTAGATTGATGTTGGCTGTGGGCTTGCTGAATATGCTTTAATTATGTTGAGGAATGCTCCCTCCAGCCCAATTTCCCCCTAGGACTTTAAACATAAAGCCATGTTGAATTTTTTTCCATGTTGAATTTTATCAATGGCCTTTTTTGCATCAATTGAGGTGACCATGCATTTTTGTTTTTAAGTCCATTTAAATAATTTATAACATTCATTGATTTATGTATGTTGAACCATCCCTGCATCTATGGAATAAAAGCAACTAGATCGTGGTGGATAACCTTTTGGATGTATGTGGTTTGCAAGATTTTTTGTTGAGAATTTTTACATCTATGTTAACTAAGGTTGTGGGTCAATAGTTTTCTTTTTGGTTTTATCTTTGCCTGGTTTTAATATTAGAGTTGTGCTCATTTCATAAAAGGAATTTGGGAGATTTCCCTCTGTTTCTATCCCTTTGAATAACTTAAGTAATATTGGTCATAAGTCCTCTTTAAATGTCTGAAAGAATTCTGCTCTAAATCCTTCTGGGCCTTGGCATTTTTATTTGGGAGGTTTTGTATTACTGTTTTTATTTCTTCATATGTTATGGGTCTGTTTTAGCTTTTGATGTCTTCTTTGTTAAATTTGCTGAGTCCTATGATTTCAAATATTCATCCTTTTTTTTTGGGGGGGGGGCTTTTTGAGACAGGGTCTCTCTATAGGCCCAGCTGGCCTGGAGTTCACTCTGTAGACCAGGCTGACTTTGAACTCACAGAGATCCACCTGCTTCTGCCTCCCAAGTGCTAGGATTAAAGGCATGCACCACCTTTGACCCATTCATTATTCAGGAGTGTTTTGTTTAATCTCCATGAGTTCCTGTAGTTAGTAGGGCTTCTTCTGGTGTTGATATTAAGCTTTATTGCATTGTGGTCTGATAGAATGCATGGGATTATTTCAGTGTTTTGTACTTCATGAGGTGTGTTCTGTGCCGCCCAGTATGTGGTTGATTTTGGAGAAGGTTCCATGGGGTGCTGAAAAGAAAGTATATTTTTTGGTGTTTGGGTAGAATATTCAATAGATGTGGGTTAGGTTCATTTACTATATCATACTGTTCAGATTTCTTTCTGTTTATTCTTTTCTGTTTGAACTGTCTAATGTACACAGTAGAGTATTGAAGTCCCCTAATAAGAGTGTGTTGAGATTAATCTTTGCCTTAAAATCTTGAAGAATTTTGTTTATGATGTTTGGTGCCCCAGATTTTAATGTGTGCATCATGATTACAGTATCTGCTTGTTTAATTGTTCCTTTGATAACAATGAAGTGACCCTCTTCGTCTATTCTGATTAGTTTTAGTTTGAAGACTCTTTTGTCTGATATTACAATATCAACTCCTGTTTGCTTCTTAGTGCCATTCTCTTGGAATATATTTCCACTCATACACCTTAAGATAGTACCCATTCTTGAAGGTGAGATGGGTTTCTTGCAGACAAAAGGATGGATTTTTGTTTCTTAATTCATTCTACTAGTCTAACTATGTTTCTTGATTGGGAAGTTCAGCCCATTGATATTTAAAGTTATTATTGAGAAAAGTACATTACTTCCCATCATTTTGATTTCTGGTGCATTCTTGGTCGAGGTTTGTAATTCCACAGTTATACCTTCATTAACTACTTTCTGTTGCCTCTTGTATAAATTTCTTCTGCTCTTTGTATTGCTTTAAGTATTCTCTGAAAGGTTGGTTTTCAGACTATATATGTCATGAAATATTTTCCTTTCTCTTTGAACTATAATAGGTATTTTTGTTGGGTAAAGTATTCTGGGTTGAAATTTCTTATCATTTAGAACTAGTATGACTTTGGTCCAAGCTCATCTGGCTTTTATCATTTGCCTTGAGAAGGCAGATATATTTCTGATGGGTTTTCCTTTATATATGATGTGTTGTTATTCTTTTGCAGCTTTCAGTATTCTCTCTTTGTTTTTAACATCTATTGTTTGTATTATGATATGGTGTGGGGAACTTATTTTCTGGTCCTGTCTATTTGGTGTTCTATGTGCTTCTTGTATTTTTATGGGTATGTCTTTGCTTAATTTGTGGAAATTTTCTTCTACAATCCTGAAGTTCTCATCAATACCATTATCCTGAGATTCTTCTCCTTCCTCTGTACCTATGATGCATAATTTTATTCTTTCCATAGTTCCCACAATTTCTGATTATTTGATTCCTCTGATTTATAAAAACTTCGATAATCTTTGTTTGAGCAGTACAGTTCTTTCATGTTGTGTTCCAGTCCTGATATTCTAATTTTTATTCTCATTCATTCTGTTAGAGAAGCTTTCTTCCATCCTTTCTAGATGGCTTGTTGAGTGTTCCACTTCCTTTTTCATTTCAGCCTGAGTTTATTTCAGTATTTTTCTTTTGTGAATTCATTCTGGTTTATCATTTTCTTTTATTTTATCCATATCTTCTAATAGTTATTTGATTTGTTTGTTGGCTCATTCTTTAAATTCCTTGAAGTCTTTGATCGTGTTTATGATAGTTCTTTTAAGATCTGTGTCACAGGGGTGTGGTGGAGCATGCCTTTAATCCTAGCACTCAGAAGGCAGAGGCAGGCACATCTTTGTGAGTTCAAGGCCAGCCTGGTCTACAGAGCAAGTTCCAGGACAGCTGAGGCCACAGGGAGACCTTGTCTTGAAAAGACCAAAAAAAAAAAAAAATTCTGCATCCTGGGCTACATCTAGTGGATCCTCATTGTAGGAGTCTTCTATAGGACTGGTAGTATTTAACAAAAACTTATTTATTGGGTTTTTCATGTTATTCTTATTGTTTTCATTGTGTTCTTGGCATGTGGATTTTTTGTTGTTGTTTATGATTCTGTTATGAAATTCAAGTGTTTTTTATGGATTGAAGATTGACTTTGCTTCATTGTCTTCCTATTAGGTATGCAAGGCTGATTTGTCTAGGCATCAATTTCTCACTTCTGACTTTGTATTGTAGAGACCAGCTACTTCTTGCCCAGCTAGTCAGGAGTACCTCCAGAGACCAGAGACAGGTAACAATCAGGCAGGCTTGAGCCTTGCACCACATGATTTCCACCTACTGGCTCTCCCAGGCTGGTTGCAAACATCTGGGTCTAGGGCCAGGGAAGTCCAGCCTAGAGCCAAGTTCTCTATCGGTGGCTAGGGAGTCTGGAATATTGCTCCTGCCATGTAATTTAGGACTCTTGTCACCTTTCCAGGGTCAACCTCTGCCCCTCACTTGGGGAGTCGAACTCATTGAACAACTGTGGCATGGAGTTCTCCTACTGGCTTTCCAGGTCTGGTTACTTATGTCTGAATATGGGTCCAGAGGCAGACAAGTCTAGCCTGGAGCTGAGGGAGGGGCTCCAGGTGCTCTCTAGCCAGTGGCTAGGGAGTCTGAACACAGCTACCACTGTGCAGTTAGCAACTTACCACCAAGACACACTGGGAAGGTTATACTCAGAGAATCATGGTGCCAGGTGGGGTCCTCTTACTGTCTCTCCAAGGCTAGTTGTGAACGTCTTTATTAGTTCTAGGGGTGAGGAAGCCTAGCCTGGAGCTAGGGGAGGTGCCCCAGGGACTCACAGGTAAGGGCTACTGCTGCTGCCTTAGGCTTTCAGGGACTGCGGCTACTGCTGCTGCTGGGGCCTTCCCCTAGCATGGCCTACTTGCTACTGCCCCCTCTTCCTTCTGGTATGCAGACCACCCAGAGCTTCCAATCAGGAAATCTCTCCTTGGTAAGAGCTCTGTGACACTCTGGAATTCCTGAAGAGGCTTTTCTGATTCTTACTGACCTGGAAAGTCAGAGAAGGCTCAGGAGTCTACATCCAGCTGGAGAGAATTCTTCTTCTGTTCTGCCAGGGTTAAAATCAGAGCACGCAAGGAGACACTCTCTTGTGCAGGAAGCCCCTACCCTTGAATGTACAAAGCCCAGTGCTGGACTGGCAGGTCCAGAGGCTGCAGCTGAAGTCTATAATTTTATTTTATGTGTATGAGCCTGCATCTTTGTAAGTACACACATGTCATTCCCTGCCCTTGGAGGTTAGAAAGGGGTGTAGAATACCCTGAAACTGGAGTTGAAGATGTTTGTTAGGAGCCTTGTGGGTATTGAGAATGGAATCTGGGTCTTTTGCAAGAGCAGCTAGTGCTCTTAAACGCTGAGACCCCTCTCTGGTGCTGCATACTTCAGAGAATCTTAAGAACTTAACTTAAAAGTTATGTTCCATTTTACTGGAAATTCTAAAAGAAATAGATGAATTTCTAGATATTTATGACCTACCAAAATTAAACTAAGACCAAGTAAACAATTTAAATAGCCCCATAACGACCAATGAAATTGAAGCAGTAATTGGAAAGTTCACGACCAAAATAAGCCCAGGAAATGATGGATACATTGCAGAGTTCTACCAGAATATCAAGTAAGAACTAATACCAATACTCCTTAAATTGTTCTGTAAAATATGAAAAGGACACTTCCAAATTCATTTAATGAAGCCTACATTACTCTTAAACCAAAAGCAAAGATTTGCCAAAAATAGAACTATTAGTCAAACTCTGATGAACAGAGACCAAAATTTTCAGTAAAATACTCTGTTTTCTGTTTATTTATATCCTCTTTTCACTCTTTTTTGTCAATACTTCCCTTGTTATGAAACAGTGTCTTATACATGAATATTTTGTACTGTTCTCTCATTGATTATCCTAGAAATATCCAAATGTATTTGTAACTTATTTAGTCATTTGTAAATAAATATTTTAAATAATGCCAAAATACTTGCAAATGGAATGCAAGAACACATCAAAATATTATTCATTATGATAAAGTAACTTTCATTCTAGAGATTCAGAAATGGGTTATGTTACCATATGTAAATAAGCAAATGTGATCTACCATATGAACTGACTGAAGAAAATAATCTGCATGATCATTTCATTAGATGTAGAAAAACATTTCAATATAATCCAATATCCCTTCATGATAAAAGTCGTGGAAAATCTATATACAGGGGACCCATTTCAACATCATAAAAGCAACATACAAGGAGTCCACAGCAAACATTTTATGAATTAGGGAAAAGCTCAAAGCATTTCCACTAAAATCAGGTACATGATAAGGATGCTCACTCTCTGCTTTTCTATTAATACAGATCTTGATGATTTAGCTAGAAGAATAAAACCAGTGAGAGATAAAGTGATATAAATTTTAAAGATACAAGTCAACATATCCTCCATTACCTTTGTTAGGTTCAGCATTATCTTTCCAGATACCACAATAATGCTCATTAATCTCTGAACACTCAGTGTTTTACCCACTTCAAGCCTCTCAAATCCTGCACAATCCTTTAATAAATAGTGCAAGACATAAAAAGTCACATGTTATGTTCATCAGAACAACACCTCCATTCTTTGGGTACTAATTTTTGTTCTACTTACTTTTCTGTTTGTTGTGATGAAACACTGACCAAAACAAAATAGTAAAGGGTTTGTTTAGCTTAAATTTCCAGGTAATAATCCCCACATTAGCAGAAGTCAAGACAAGAACTTAAGATTGGAACCTGGAGACAGGACCCATGGAGGAATGCGCTTGGCTTTCTCTCTTGCTTGCCCAGAGCTTCATGCATAGCTACCTCTTATGCATCTCAGGACTATCTGCCTAGGGACAGACAGTACTGCCCACAGTGGATTGTTCCTTGCTAAATTACTTAGCTTTGAATACAAAGCTTCACAGTCATGTTCACAAGGGTATCTGAGGTTAGCAGTTCTTTCTCTAAGTTTCATTTTTCCAGGTGACTCTGGGTAGTGTCAAATCAGCAATATCCAAAAATTCGGATTCTCTAATCCAATGAAATTCTGACACCAGCTCCCACTACATAACATCATCCCCCAAAGCTGAAAGCTCAGTCAGACAAAACTGGTCCCCAACTCAAACTCACAAACTTTAGATTGTACTTCTTATTGATGAAGATTTCCATGATCATCATTTCAGGGTCCTTTAATTTGCTACACCTGAGAATTCAGGTAATGAAAATTGTGCTCATTTAAAAAACATGATGTTAATGAAACCACTCCCTAACTGTAAACTAGAGCCAATTGTTACAGTGGTAATTTCCTATAAAACAGGAATAACTACTCTTTATTAATTGACTGATAGGCATAGGAACTGTGAAAGGATATTTCTCTATCTAGAGCCAAATTCAATAGTAAAGTGTTTATAAGTTGTGTAATTAAGCAAAATATATTACTACAGGAAAGCTCTGACATCAGCAATGAATTATTCTGCCTAGGAGATGTTGGCTAGGGGATTCAAACCCCCCCCCCCAAATTATAAAGGCCTTTTGCCTATAAGTGGGATATATGCAAGGAGAAAGGCAGTAAGTCCCTGTTGTCGAAGACCTGGTGTGAGCATGAAAAATGTTATGAGACATCACTTGCTAGCGTACAACTGGCCTCTGAAATGCTAGAGAGCGTTACCAAAGGCCACTAAAGCAATACAGCAAAATATTGGTCTCCCTGAGACAAGCAAGACTCCTCCGTCAATATCAGCTACACCTCAACAGCCTGGAGATACTGTGCAACAGTGGCAGCCAAGTGTCTATATATATCCCAAATCTATTTGGCTATTAGCTCTCTCCTTGGAGGAATAACTCACAGCGGATGCCACAAGCTTATGTCCTCTAGTGGTTAGGAGATGTTATAAGCCACAATAAGAACTTGTCACCCTTTATAGAGAAACCACAGTTTGCGGATTAGCATACCATCCAAGCATCTGTGTCTATGCTCACAGCTTAGCTTGACATAATAATTGGTACTGCTTAAATGCCTGTACATCCAATAGCTTGTGCTTTGTTAGTATGACTAAAAAGGGTATCACTGGAAAAGCTGTCAACCCATGAAGGGAAACAACCTGAACAGACTGGAGTCCAAAATGACAACTCCAAAGAAATTAGACTGTTTTCTTCTCACCCACTTGTGCCCCTTTCCCAAAGCCCAGGGAACAAACTGCGGAAGAGGAGGCGTGGTAGATTGTAAGGGCTGCAGAGAGATAGGGGTGAATCGTGAGACTACAGGAATATAGTCTGGACTCCTAACTGATCAACATGCCTGTGCATACAAGCTTCTCCAACTGGACTATGGGAACCTTGGGTTGTTCAAAATTTGGACATAGATACTTGCAAAATGCACCAATTACCTAATTGTATGACATACTTAGTAACATCAATGTTATCTGCAAACAACTGTGTCATTATATTGTAGAATCCTTTAAAAAATTAAAAAAAATAAAAAGCATGCAGATAAGTTTCAAAATAGAAAACAAATAAACAAGCATGTGCAGAGTAATGAAAATGGTAAGACTGCCAGTTTCTCATAGGCATTGCCTTCCTGAGGTCCCATGTATTCACTCACAACCTAAGCTCCCTGAACCCAGTCATTGGAAGTTTCAGTAGGAAGAATGATTAATTACATACATAACATAAACTTCAGCTTCTGGCCTTACTCTTTCCTTGGATAATGGGATGTGTGGCTGTAAGTACAACACACTTTAAAATAAGCCCAGAGAGAAGAGTTCTGATGAAAACCATGACTAAGTACATTGCCTTTAAACCACAGAAGATAGAAATATTTATACCAAAATTAAACACAGAGATTTAAGTAATAATGAGAATTATCTCTTCTTACCATATATTATATGGATAAAAGGATATTGAAAATCTCCATTACCTATTTAAAGAAAAAAACTCAATTCAGACTGCAGTGAAAATACTATTCAAGAATCAAGTTGAAGCCAACACATTTTTGGCTAGTGGAATAACAGTGACATGAAAGGATTAAAAAGGAAAAATTCCCAGCTCACCAATTATCAAGAATAATGTCTTTCCCCAGCCACTAGAGTGGAAAGCCTCATATTTCATGGGACACTGACTGCAGCACTCAGAAGGCTCTTGTCTCAGATGTGAGGGCAAGCAAGTTATAAGCAAAGTAATGTACTGGGCCATCTAAAAGCTTAAGAGCTAGACTGGAAAATAAAAGCTGTTTCCAAGTAAATTAACAGCAGCCTCCCCAAAGTTCACAAATATTTGGAACATGCAGGACTGTACTGTGCCCATCAGGAAAATCATCATTTTCTGAAATGTAGGTTACAGACATAGAGACAAGGTGAAATGACTCATGATTTTAAGAAGATAAAATTCCTAGTTGATGTGAACATAATACAGATTATAGAAACTTATGTTAAGAAGCCACAATATTTATATTCTAGCATGTCATTGAAAATAAAAATTTTAGCATTTAATTCACAAAAGAACAAATGAAAAGAATTGAAATGCTGTCAAAATCCTGGAAATATTATTATTTTCTTAACTATAGATCACTGTTGTAGAACAAAACAGATGAAAACTATAAAATAATAAAATAGGGTATATTGTGTTTAGTGTTTGAGAAAAATCCATATTTTTAATACTCAACTATTAAATACTGACTTATTCAGAACAACACTTATTAATTTATCATGAGTATTTTTAAGAAATTTATGAAAATGCAAACTATAAAAAGTGTCACAATAATTTTTACAAATGAATCACATATTGGACTACTTTATTATTATTATTTTTTATGTGTATGAATGTACTGTCTGCAAGCAGGTTGGTGCACCCATGTTGTGCAATGCTACAGAGGTCAGAAGAGGGTGTCGGATTCCCCTGGAACTGGAGTTAAAGACTGTTCTTTTTTTTCTTTTTTTATTGATGTGTTATGTTTTCATACATCACTTATCATTTTTCATTTCTGTTCAGGCATATTCCCCTATCCCTTTCCCCCACCCCACCACAAATCATCCCAGATCATGTTCTCTATCATAACTGTCCTGCATCTTTCTCTCAGTCTTTTTTATGCTTAGGAATTCGCATTTTCCTCCATTAATTTCATATTATTCTATAATATGGATACATACTCTCCACCCCTATACAGTAATTACAAAGTCTGAAAATAATTTGTGGGTGGATTCTAGAGCCCATTGAGGGATTCACATTATGACAACATAGTTGCTTTCAGATAAACCAAAAATATAACCATACTGTCATTCAGCTTGCCTTTCATCTGGGGGATTTGGTGTTAGCATCCACAAATGAGGGAAACCATTCTCCTTTTCTCTTTCTGGGACTGTGTCACCTCACTCAGCATGATGGCTTCGAGCTCCATCCATTTACCTGCAAAGTTCATAATGCTATCCTTCTTTACCGCTGAATAGTACTCCATTGTGTAGATGTACCACATTTTTGTCATCCACTCATCTGTTGAGGGGCACATGGGTTAGTTCCAGCAATTCACTATTGTGAAGAGAGCTGCAATAAACATGGATGTGCATATATCTTTGCAGTAGGTTGAGTCTTTGGGGTATATACCCAGGAGTAGTATGATTGGGTCAGATGGTAAGCTCATTCTGAGTCTTTTAAAGGTTCTCCACACTGCTTTCCATAGTGGTTGTACAAGTTTACATTCCCACCAGCAGTGGAGGAGTGTTCCCCTTTCCCCACAACCCCTCCAGCATCTGTTGTCTTTTGTTTACTTGATCTTAGCTAGCCATACTGGAGTGAAATGATACCCGAGAGTGGTTTTAATTTGCATTTCCTTAATTATTAATGATGATGAACACTTTTAAAGATGTTTCTCAGTGATCTTTAATTCCTCACTGGTGAAGACTCTGTTCAGCTCTTTACTCCATCTTTTGAGTAGGTCATTTGTCTTCTCACTTCTTTGTTTTTTGAGTAGTTTATATATTCTTGACATTAATCCTCTGTCAGATGTGTCACTGGTAAAGATTTCTTCCCATTCTGTGGGTTTTCTCTTCACCTCCTTGATTGTTTTTTTTTTTTCGCTGTACAGAAGCTTTTGAGTTTTATGAGGTCCCACTTGTCAACAGTTGACCTTACTTCCCATGTGGCTGATGTCTGGTTTAGAAAGTCTCCTCCTACACCTATGTCTTGTAGGTTGTTGCCAACTTTTTCTTTTATCACCTTCAGGGTTTCAGGCTTCACATTGAGATCTTTGATCCACTTGGAGTTGATTTTTGTGTAGGGTGAGAGGTAGGGGTTTAATTTTGTTCTACAAATGGTGATCCAGTTTTGCCAAACAAAAGACCCTAAATAGCTAAAGCAACCCTGAGTGAAAAGTACAATACTGCGGGGATTATATTATCAGACGTCAAGCTATATTACAGGGCTCTAGGCATAAAGACAGCCTGGTACTGGCAATAAATAAATAAATAAATAAATAAATAAATAAATAAATAAATAAATAAATAAAACAGAACCATTGACCAATGGAACAAAATTGAAGATCCAAACTTGAGTTCATATAACTTCAGCCACCTCATATTTGACAAAGGGGGCCAAGAAGGCTCAATGGAGGAAAGATAGCATCTTCAGCAATTGGTGTTGGTAAAGACTGTTCTTAGTCACCATGTGGGTCCTGGGAATCAAACCCAGTTCCCTTGCAAGAGCAGTCAGCACTCTTAACCTCTGAGTCATCTCTCCAGCTCCTGGACTACTTTTATTACTTAATTCTAAGGCATAGTTTAAGTCTCTAGTCATTAGAGAAGTAGGGGACTGTTGAGAAAATAAACATAGGTACATATGCACCAGATTGGAAGCCACAAACATATCTATTTATAAACTTTGCTGCAGTTGTTAAAAAGTCACAAGGTAATTCACATGAACCAAGATATATTTCATGAAAAAAAATATTATGAAATCCATTGCCTATCTTTTATGGAATAAAGTGAGCATTTATAAAATTAAATTAAGATATTAGAATAAATTTAAAAGCTAAACGTTGAATCTTCAATAAAGAATAATTTTTTGCCTTTGATAGGTAAAATATATTTCTTAAATCACACATAAATTACATAGATCATTATTGAAATTTTTTGATTAATAAAAATTCTTTAAAATAGTTCATTTAATTTCAGTAGACACAGTTAAGAACATGAAAATGTAATTCATTAATAGGGAAATGGTTTATACATATTGGTAACAAAAGCATAGTCAGAATTTTTATGGAAATATTAACAATAAATTGTAAAAAGGGAACTATTTTATGAAAGGCTACAAATTTTTGAAGAGATAAAGCCAGGGGTAGAAAATAAACATTTAAAAATCAATTGGGTCATTTGTTTTCAGCAGAATGAAAATACAAATCACATTTTATCAGTGTTTCTAAAACAACATAGACTATCAATACCAAATTTAGAGTGTAGTTATGCCTCAGTAACTTTATTACATTGTTTGTTAAAATTTAAAATGGTAGGACTAAAAAAATAAGGTAAAATGACACAATTATATGAAAATATTTGAAATATTCCTAAGATATTAAGTACATAATTCCCATTAATTTCATTTCTTAGTGTCTATTGGGTCTAAATGGGAATATTTTAAGAATAAATGCATGTTTATGCACCTTAATTGTTATAAGGTGAGCATTAAGGACCCTCTCTCTACTGGATACTTGAAAATTCAATGTATGATAACATTCTTTCTTTGATGTATTTCTCTCGAAGGCACACTTAAAAAAGACTAGTCGTATCTTTACAGCAGAGAAGACTACTGGTCATAACACAAATAATCAGGTGAATACCATCAATTAGAAAGACTGAAATTATGGACCATTTTTAAGGATGTAATAAACCAAACACTGCACTTCTATTATTCATTTTATGTGGTGTGACTAAAACCTAATCATTAAGGAAATTTAAACATTTATTTTTACAGACTGGCATTCTTTAAAGTGAGGACATTGAGATTTTCAAAAATATTAAGCTTCACAAAGTGAAGGAAAATCTAAATTCTGTTCCAGGATTCTATGGATGAAAGTAAAATGTCATTCTGGAATGGATGCTATCCCTTTAAGGAGCACTAATGGAACAATTAATTAGTTCGAATGGAGTGGAAAGAGCATAGTACAGCATTTGTACATTAATGAAACTGTCATTAAATTCCACCTGCTATAATTAACTAAGAAAATATCGTTTGTAGGAAATTTGCATTAGAGTCCTCTGGAGTGATGGGGTTACGGTACCTCTGATGCCTAATGATGCTTATCAACTTCATAGGACCTGGAATCATCTAGGAGATATATTTCTAGACCCAACTGTGAGGAGTTTCCTTGACTTGGCTAGATTCTTCCTGTGACTGTAAGATCTTAGCTTAATCAGGTAAACTGAATTGGGAACATCTACCATAAATATTGGCGGTACGTTCCCCTGGTCTTGGGTCCTGGACTGCCTAAAGGGATCACTGAGCACTAGCATTTTTCATTGTCTAGCTCCCTGGCTTGGACACATTGTAACCATCCATCTCACACTCCTGCTGCCATAACTTCACATTCATGATAAGCTTCACTAAGAGACAAAATAAACTCTTCCTTAAACTGGTTATGCCGAGGTATTTTATCACTGCAAAAATCAAGTGACTAATATGTTTCCCAAAGAGTTACTTTCGAATAATTTAGCATTATTAAATTTTTCTCAATCTTGATTTTTTTAGACTTATACTTGCCTTTATATAATAGGCTTCCTGTTACAGCAGATAGTGATTAGCACAGAGTCCCATAGCTGGTCAATGTGCACAGAAAAAGAGACTGCAGGTTGCTTAGCCCAGAATAGGACACCTATATCAGAGCTCTGCCACACTGGCTTCAGGGACCGTTGCAAAGGGGAGGTTGCAAAGGGGAGGCTGAAAACTATAAGTGCCAAAGGTGACAGATAACAGCTGCCCAGGTATTCACATGAACTCACCGCAGTGTTCAGAACATATATACATCCCACATAAGCTCAAGCCTGACAAAATCCTACCATAAAAGTGTATGCATGGGTAACAATCCCCAGCACTGGCCAAAGAATTATTGGCAACCTTAGCTGCTGGGAGAGAGGAGTCAGTTTTCTTTAAAGATGTAGTCCTTGGGAGGTTAACCAGGCTTCAGTGGATAGCTACACAACAAAGGTCATGTGGGGACACAAATACACATTTGACATGGTATGGACATTTAATTTTTTATTGAATTCCTTATGAGTTTCACACATTTATATCAGGGCCTATAGAGTGTGGTTTGAATCCTCAAATATCCTTCACTGAAGCCACACACACGGAGCCCTAGATGTCCATCTTGGTTAGACCCTGTCTCTTGCTCCCAGCAACATTTGGTTGCCAAAAGTTACTTACCTGGGACTGGGATTTCTTTTTTTTAATATACTTTTATTGATGTTTTGTTTCTTTCATGCATCACTTTCAGTTCAGTTGAGACGTATTCCCCTTTCCCCATCCCCCACCCCAGTTCGTGTAGTCTCTCCATATATGTATCTTTCTCTTCCAGTCTTTTGTAAAAGGCTTCTCTGAGGTTTTATTAGGGAACGAATTTCATTAATCAGTCCCCACGTCTCAGACCTTGTCCTTATGTTGTTGTTTTTCCTCATTTATATTGCTCCAACAAATATGCATATAAAACACCATATACTGACCGTATAATTATGTCCTTCTGGGGAAATAAACCTGTGATGGTACTCCAAAATGTTTCCTTTAAATTTTATTCATTATCTTAACGTGTGAAATACCATTATCTTCTACCCCATCTTAGGTATAGCTTTAATACCAGTTGCAAAACAGTGGTAAGTTCTAATTCATGGGTCCATTAGTTGATTTCACATTAGTAGAGGAGCACAGGTTTCTTTCAGATACAAAGAAAGATAATTATAACATAACGTTGCTTCAGCTTGCTTTCAAATGGGGTTTGGTACTAGACATTCCACAAATGAGGGAAACCACTCCTCTATTTGTTTTGTTTTGTTGTTGTTTTCAGCTGTGGTACTCTCCTTCGCACACATTGGTTCGTAGTTCTCCCTTTACCTGCAAAATTCCTCATGAGTCATTTTTCTCTTTCACCTTGCGTGGAACTCCATTGTGTCAGATTACCACATTTTTGTTATCCCACTGGTCAGTTGAGGGCATTTATGGTTGAGTTCCAGCTCATCCTATTGTGAAGGAGAGACTGCAAATCATATGTGCATGCATCTTTGTGGTCGAGAGCGGTATGGCTGCGGTCAGTGGTAGGTCCTTTGAGTCTTGTAAGGGTTCTCCACATGCTTTCCACAGTGGTCTATAGGAGTTCTTATATTCCCACCAGCGGTTGCATGAGTTTTCCCCTTTCCCACCAACCTTTCCAATTTGGTGTCTTTGTTTTCTTGATCTTAGCCAGGCTTATTAGTGAGATGATAATCTTAGCGTGGTTTTTTAATTTTTATTTCCTTCATTATTAATGTGTTGCACTTTTTAAAGATGTTTCTCTATCATCTTTACATCCTCACTGGATAAGTTGTTCAGCTCTTTACTCATCTTTGAGGGGTCATTTTCTTACTTCCTTGTTTTTGTGAGCTAGTTATATATCTGAAAGTTAAAGCTCCCTTCAGACTTATCACTGGTGAAGTTTCCCTCCCACTCTGTGGGTTTCTTCTTACCTTCCTTTAATTGCTTCCTGTTCCTGGTACAGCAAAGAAGATTCTTGAGTGTTGATGAGCGGTCCCCACTTACAGCTATGGACGTCCGTATTGGGGGCAAACCGGCCCAAAACCAGGAGAGAATGGTCTGCATTAGAAAACGGGAGAGATCCCCCCCCGGAAAACAGTGAATTGGAAACAATTGTTGTCCTGAAGAACATTCCAAAATGAGAAGCTGAGATTTATGCGAAGATGACAACAAATTGAGCTCTGCGTCAATTTTATGCTGAAATATTTCAAAAAAAATTACGAGAATGAATTCCATTTAGAAAAATGCGTAAGAACAGACAAACATTCATTTAACCTGGGTTCTAGACTAATTAGCGTAAACCGGACCCAAGGAGTTATTTAAACTTGCCAGCAATCTTATTTTGGGAGATTCTGGCATAGGCAAAATGCTCTACGCGTAGAACATTTTTTCCAAACTTTGAAATCAGAACTCCATGTTGGCTGTCCAAGGATGTAGCACTGGCCAGAGGTTGACCTTTTCAGCAAAATACAAAAGGGAATGTCAAAAGAAGCAAAGCTTGACATGTAGATTGATTAAGTTATGATTTGCACCCATGGCTATCTATCCAAGGACAGGGATATATCAATGGCTATGTATTCAATAATATGCATTAATTCTAGGGGTATGTTAACATAACTGAAAAAATTTCATCTATTTTTTAATATTCACCCTCAAAAAATGACTGTTACTTGGTGATAAGCCAGTTTATTGCATCCATATTAATTTCCTCAAGGTTAAACTTATTATTAATGTCTTTTGTATTAGTATCCCAAGTCCTTTGTCATTTTCTTTGTCAATACTATTCAGTCAGTTAATTCATTTTCGTGATGCTTCCAAATTGGTGGTGGGTAGTTTAAAATCCAGATATTTTTTATGAAATCCCCATACACCTCTAATATTTACAGATATATAATATAACTATTATTTAAACTGTTTTGTAATGTTGTTATCAATCAACAGTTGCTTTAATAGAGATATGCCACAAACCAGGCATTTATGAGTGGATTGATTTTAAAGTACACGAATTACTGCGTTTTCTTTTCTTTCATGGTTACCACTGTACAGATTCATGTCAATTAAAGTTGCTGAAAATAAATGAAATAAGTTTAGTATTCTTAATTTACAATCTTTGTGAAATATAAATTATACTATGAAATATATCCCCCAAACATTCAGAGAACAAAAATCTTAGGAAAATAAAAAAATTTACGGGAATAAAATGAAGTGATACAGCATCAAGTAGAAGTGTCTTACATTATTGGGAAATTGTTAAGACAGAAGGCTAAAAATGCTGTTTAAAGAGAATATTTGAGACTAGGGATAAAACTGAGCAAATGTAATATAGATATGTGAAATTTTCATGAGTCACCAGAACTTTTCACCTGCCAAAATTCCTCATTCATTCCTTCCAGCCTTCCTTAGGTATCACCTGATCACCAAAACTTACATTCTTTCAAAGAGTCTCTTGAATACAATTTAGGAAAAACTAGAAGAAATTCCTTGGAATTTATACACACATATGTACTATATCATTGTGTTTACACATATTGGTGAATGGGTCGTGTGTTGTGTGCTGTGTGTTGGTGTGTGTTGTGTGTGCCTTAGATCGCTTTGTGATGTGGATGGGGATTTCTCAAGGTCCCATCTCTAGGTAATAGGTAAAGTCACTCAATGATTACTGAGAGATTGACAATCAATCCTTCTTCTCTAGGTACGAGTCCCCCTTATAGGTTATCCAATACCAAATGGTCCTTTCTAAGCACCCTATGCTGTGAGGAAAACTAGATGGACTTAGTAGTTTAATGTAAACCTTTTATTAAAGGGAGAGGTAAATGAAATTGAGAGGACATGGGTTAGATCTTGAGAAGCGTGGACTTATTATTAGAAATGGGATTTTGTATATGAATATTCAAATAATAAAAATTTAAATCTGATTAACAATTCCATTACAAGTATAACGCATGTGCTGCTAAACCAATGTTAGTATTCAGAGAATTCGTAGAAGAAAAGTGTATTAGAATGAGGCTGATGGTTCAGATTTATGAAATATGACATAGTTTTAGATAGAAAAGTATTGATTCTTACATGCTTGAAGAAACTGGTGTAAATACCCATGATTTTGATGGAAAGTAGTCATTTATTCCAGTCATATACCTTCACCTTCATAGGACTTGATAAGGAAATGGAAGAGGATTGTGGGCATTAATATTCTTATATTCCTGGAGAGATGATGGCTCAAATTCAAGATCACACGACTGCTCTTGCAGTGAAAGGAAGTTGATTTCCATCACTGACATTAACTGGATCGTACACTAATTGGATCATTACTGCCTATAATACAGTTCTGGAACTGTATTATATCCAACTGTTTCTTCTGGCATCTAGGGACCACTGCACTCATGTGCCACAGGACTCCCATAGAAACCAAACACATGTTGGATGTGGTGCCAGTACCTTTAATCTCAAGCACTCAGAAGCCAGAGGCATTGTGGATCTCTGTTTGATGAAGGCCAGCGTTGTCTGCACAGTGAGGTTCCAGGCCAGCTGGGGCTGCCAGGAAACCTTGTCCTCAAAAAAAAAAAATAATAAATAAATCAATAAATAAATAAATTAAATAAATAGCCATTTGCAAACGCTGGCGATACGGCTCAGTGGTTATAAACACTTGCTGCTCTTTCAGAATGTCTGGATTTTTTTGAAAGCACTCACATTTGGCAGGTCACAACTTATAACTCAAGTTCCAGAGGTTCTTGACCACACCTCTGTCCCACTAACACACACACCACACACACACACACAACACCACATCTGTGTATCCTGTTACACAAACCCCTTATACAGACATATACACACCCTTAAAAATTCAGTTGGCTACATAGATATGATACTGTATTCAGAAATGGGTTTAATAATAAATTGGATAAATCAGGTTACAACACCAATAGAATTCTGTATGCTCAAAATTTGAAACAATTTATAACAGCATTATTTAATAATAGCAATTGTTATTATTTTGCTATTGAAGATTCAGTCTGGAACATTGTACATGTTAATCACATGCCAAANGGTTCAGGGACCGTTGCAAAGGGGAGGTTGCAAAGGGGAGGCTGAAAACTATAAGTGCCAAAGGTGACAGATAACAGCTGCCCAGGTATTCACATGAACTCACCGCAGTGTTCAGAACATATATACATCCCACATAAGCTCAAGCCTGACAAAATCCTACCATAAAAGTGTATGCATGGGTAACAATCCCCAGCACTGGCCAAAGAATTATTGGCAACCTTAGCTGCTGGGAGAGAGGAGTCAGTTTTCTTTAAAGATGTAGTCCTTGGGAGGTTAACCAGGCTTCAGTGGATAGCTACACAACAAAGGTCATGTGGGGACACAAATTTGACTGGATAGGACTTTAATTTTTTATTGAATTCCTTATGAGTTTCACACATTTATATCAGGGCCTATAGAGTGTGGTTTGAATCCTCAAATATCCTTCACTGAAGCCACACACACGGAGCCCTAGATGTCCATCTTGGTTAGACCCTGTCTCTTGCTCCCAGCAACATTTGGTTGCCAAAAGTTACTTACCTGGGACTGGGATTTCTTTTTTTAATATACTTTTATTGATGTTTTGTTTATTTCATGCATCACTTTTCAGTTCAGTTAAGACGTATTCCCCTTTCCCTTCCCCCCACCCCAGTTCGTGTAGTCTGCCATATATGTACCTTTCTCTCAGTCTTTGTAAAGCTTTTCTCTGAAGAGTTTTATTACTGGAAGAATTTAATTATATCAGTCCACGCTTTGACCCTGTCCTTATGTTGTTGTTTTTCCCTCCCATTTATATTGCTCCAAAATATGCATATATAAACACCATATATGTACCAGAATTATGTCCTCTGGGAATAAACTGTATGTTAACTCCAAAATATGTTTCCCTTTAATTTTATATTACTCTAAAGTGTGAATACATATCTTCTACCCATTTAGGTTAAGTTAATTACCATGTCTGAAAACAGTGGTAAGTTAATTCTAGGGTCCATTAAGTGATTCACATTATAAGAGCACAGTTTCTTTCAGATAAAAAGAAATATAACAATAACGTTGCTCAGCTTGCCTTTCAAATGGGGATTTGGTACTAGCATCCACAAATGAGGGAAACCACTCCCTATTTGTTTTGTTTTGTTGTTGTTGTTTTCAGACTGTGGTACTTCACTTAGCACAATGGCTTCGAGTTCCGTCCATTTACCTGCAAAATTCATGATGTCATTTTTCTTTACCATTGCGTAGAACTCCATTGTGTAGATGTACCACATTTTTGTTATCCACTGGTCAGTTGAGGGACATTTGGTTTGGTTCCAGCTCTTCCATATTGTGAAGAGAGCTGCAAAATCATAGATGTGCATGCATCTTTGTGGTAGGAGCGGTATGGCTGGGTCAGGTGGTAGGCTCATTTGAGTCTTGTAAGGGTTCTCCACACTGCTTTCCACAGTGGTTCTAGGAGTTTATATTCCCACCAGCGGTGCATGAGTGTTCCCCTTTCCCCACAACCTCTTCAGCATTTGGTGTCTTTTGTTTTCTTGATCTTAGCCAGGCTTATTAGAGTGAGATGATATCTTAGCGTGGTTTTAATTTTTATTTCCTTAATTATTAATGATGTTGACACTTTTTAAGATGTTTCTCATTCATCTTTACATCCTCACTGATGAAGTCTCTGTTCAGCTCTTTACTCCATCTTTTGAGTGGGTCATTTTCTTACTTCCTTGTTTTTTGAGTAGTTTATATATTCTGGAAGTTAAAGCTCTGTCAGATGTATCACTGGTGAAGGTTTCCTCCCACTCTGTGGGTTTTCTCTTAACTTCCTTAATTGCTTCTTTCCCTGTACAGAAGAAGATTTTGAGTTTGATGAGGTCCCACTTATCAGCTATTGACCTTATTTCCTGTATGGCAAACCTGTGCCTTTCAACCTATAGTAACTGTTCTTCATAAAAATGTAGATATATTCCCCCCCACTGAAAACAGTAAATTGTAAAACAATTGTTTCCTAATAACATTCCAAAAATTATTTAAGCTGAGATTTATGCAAATGACAAAAATTGTATCTTCTCTCAATTTTATGCTGAAATTTTCAAAAAATTAGGAAATGAATTCCATGTTGAAAATGAGTGAAAGAAAAGAAACTTTCATTTAACCTGGGTTCCTAAGATAAATTAGATAACAGACCCAAGAGTTATTTAAAACTTGCCAGCACATCTTATTTGGGAGTCTGGCATAGGCAAATGCTCTAGCTAGAACAATTATTTCCACAACTTGAAATCAGAACTCCATGTTGGCTGTCAAGGATGTAGCACTGGCCAGAGGTTCTGACCTTTTCAGCAAAATAAAAAGGGAAATTCAAAAGAAGCAAAGCTGACATGTAGATTGATAAGTTTATGATTTGCACATGGCTATCTAAAGGACAGGGATATATCAATGGCATGTATTCCAATAATATGCATAATTCTAGGGGTATGTTTAACATAAATGATAAAAATTCATACTATTATTTTAATATTACCCTCAAAAATGACTGTTACTTGGTGATAAGCATGTTTATTGCATCCATATTTAATTTCCTCAAGGTAAACTTATTATTAATGTCTTTGTATTAGTACTCCCCAAGTCCTTTGTCAATTTTCTTCTTGTCAATACTATTCAGTCAGTTAATTTTCATTTTAGTTATGTTCAAATGTTGGTGGGTTTAAGTTTTAAAATCCAGAATTTCTTTTATGAAATCCCCATAACCTCTAATATTACAGATATATAATATAAATATTATTTAACTTTGTTGTAATGTTGATTATCATCAACAGTTGCTTTAATAGAGATATGCCACAAACCAGGCATTTATGAGTGGATTGATTTTAAAGTACACGAATTACTGCGTTTTCTTTTCTTTCATGGTTACCACTGTACAGATTCATGTCAATTAAAGTTGCTGAAAATAAATGAAATAAGTTTAGTATTCTTAATTTACAATCTTTGTGAAATATAAATTATACTATGAAATATATCCCCAAAACATTCAGAGAACAAAAATCTTTAGGAAAATAAAAAAATTTACGGGAATAAAATGAAGTGAAATAGCATCAAGTAGAAGTGTCTTACATTATTGGGAAATTGTTAAGACAGAAGGCTAAAAATGCTGTTTAAAGAGAATATTTGAGACTAGGGATAAAACTGAGCAAATGTAATATAGATATGTGAAATTTTCATGAGTCACCAGAACTTTTCACCTGCCAAAATTCCTCATTCATTCCTTCCAGCCTTCCTTAGGTATCACCTGATCACCAAAACTTACATTCTTTCAAAGAGTCTCTTGAATAAATTCTAGAAAACTAGAAGAAATTCCTTGGAATTTCATACACACATATGTATATATACATATGTTACACATATATGTGCATGTGTGTGTGTGTGTGTGTGTGTGTGTGTGTGTGTGTGCTTAGATGCTTGTGTTGATGTGGACTGGGGATTTCTCAAGGTCCCATCTCTAGGTAATAGGTAAAGTCACTCAATGATTACTGAGAGATTGACAATCAATCCTTCTTCTCTAGGTACGAGTCCCCCTTATAGGTTATCCAATACCAAATGGTCAGTTCTAAGCACATGTGCATGTGAGGAAAACTAGATGGACTTAGTAGGTTTAATGTAACCTTTTATTAAAGGAGAGGTAATGAAATTGAGAGGACATAGGGTTAGATCTTTGAGAAGCGTGGAAATTATTATATAGAAATGGGATTTGTATATGAAATTCTAAAATAATAAAAATTAAATCTGAATAAAAGATCCTGTACAAGTATAAGCATGTGCCTGCTAAACCAATGTTAGTATTCAGAGAATTCGTAGAAGAAAAGTGTATTAGAATGAGGCTGATGGTTCAGATTTATGAAATATGACATAGTTTTAGATAGAAAAGTATTGATTCTTACATGCTTGAAGAAACTGGTGTAAATACCCATGATTTTGATGGAAAGTAGTCATTTATTCCAGTCATATACCTTCACCTTCATAGGACTTGATAAGGAAATGGAAGAGGATTGTGGGCATTAATATTCTTATATTCCTGGAGAGATGATGGCTCAAATTTCAAGATCACAGACTGCTCTTGCAGTGAAAGGAAGTTGATTTCCATCACTGACATTAACTGGATCGTACACTAATTGGATCATTACTGCCTATAATACAGTTCTGGAACTGTATTATATCCAACTGTTTCTTCTGGCATCTAGGGACCACTGCACTCATGTGCACACAGGTCCACATAGAAACAAACACATGTTGGATGTGGTGGCAGATACCTTTAATCTCAGCACTCAGAAGCCAGAGGCATGTGGATCTCTGTTTGATGAAGGCCAGCGTTGTCTGCACAGTGAGTTCCAGGCCAGCTGGGGCTGCAAGGAAACCTTGTCTCAAAAAAAAAAAATAAATAAATAAATAAATAAATAAATAAATAAATAAATAGCACATTTTGCAAAGCTGGAGATACGGCTAAGCTGTTAAGAACACTTGCTGCTCTTTCAGAATGTCTGGATTTTTTTGAAAGCACTCACATTTGGCAGGTCACAACTTATAACTCAAGTTCCAGAGGTTCTGACACACCTCTGTCCACAGCTAACACACACACACACACACACACACAAACACACATCTGTGTATCCTGTACACAAACTTATACAGACATATACACATAAAAAATTCAGTTGGCTACATAGATATGATACTGTATTCAGAAATGGGTTTAATAATAAATTGGATAAATCAGGTTACAACACCAATAGAATTCTGTATGCTCAAAATTTGAAACAATTTATAACAGCATTATTTAATAATAGCAATTGTTATTATTTTGCTATTGAAGATTCAGTCTGGAACATTGTACATGTTAATCACATGCCAAATCATTCAATTATATGCTTCTTTTCTGTGTGATAATTATTTTTTCCTCTGAGTATGCTCAAATAAATCTACCTGAATATCAATTGTTTCTCACCTACATTTGAACCAGGCAACAATAGAGACAGTAGTTAAATTTTTATATTTGAAGTGCAATTTTTATTGCCATTGGTACAGCTGAATATGTTTGTATGCTAAATGCTCACAAAATAAACAACTGCATATAGGTAGCAATTACATTAAAGAAGATACAGAGTTTTGTATTTAACTAGGCTTGTAAGAGATACATTTTATAGTGAAAAATTATCATGGCTAGCATCAAGACACTTGTGAATATAAAGTGGCAAATAAAAATGTGATTCTACAGAACAAGCAACTGTTCCAACAACAATTTTGTAAGTTTGTTATGATGCCCTGTTGTATTACAGCAAACATCCTACCAAATGGAAAAACACACATTATAGTAAATGTCACTGAACATGAATTGAATTTACGTAATGAACCCCTAATAACCAATTCAATTAGCATGGGAGTTTCATACCTTTGCAGTTTGCTTAAGGTACAAGGTGGTCATCCTAGGAGCCAAACAGTAACATTGTGCCTTGTGAACAGGGTTTAAATTATTTCACAGGTGCTCGCTTCAGCAGCACATATACTAAAATTCAAACGATACAGAGAAGATTAGCATGGCCCCTGCACAAGGATGACACGCAAATTCGTGAAGCGTTCCATATTTGAGAAAAAAAAATTATTTCACAGGTGAAAAATTGTCTTCAGTCAAATTATGTTATTTATTGACAAATAAGATACAGTTCCTTGCTAATTTAGTGATTATCACAATATTAGAAAATAAGGATTAGTTTCATTCTATGTAGTATACAATTATTTTTTACTTTTTTAAAAGGTATTAAAAGTTAGTAAATTATGAACAAATAGTTCTCTTTTGTTTCTACAGTAACTTTCTATATTCTTAAAGTATATTGAATTTTTGTGCTTTCATACAATACAAATTAATCATATTTAGAAAACTATTTCCCCTTTCGCACCCTCACATATCCCTACCAGATTTTATGTATTCTGGCCTATATGTTAAGGGAAGCTGAGTCAACCTTTTGTACCTAGATGTCCCTTGGTGCAAGTTCAGCCTATCTGGAGTCACTCCCTTAAACATCACCTCTATCTCACCCAGCAGTAATCAGGTTCCAACAGTTCCTTGGCTAATGCTGGGGCTAGTGGAACAGGTGTTAAAGAAAATAATGCCTCCCTCAACTCTCACCAGCAACACCTTCTTTTTTTAATTTTTTATTAATTTTATTTATTTCTGTATGTGTATGAATGTACTATCTGCATGCAAGTTTGTGCACCCGTGTCGTGCAATGCCGTGGAGGTCAGAAGAGGGTGTCGGATTCCCTTGGAACTGGAGTTCTCCTGGAACTGGAGTTTCAGACGGTTCTTGGCCGTCATGTGGGTGCTGGGGATCGAACCCCAGTCCTCTGTAAGAGCGGTTGGCGCTCTTAACTGCTAGGCCATCTCTCCAGCCCAGCAACACCTTCTATACTCTCAGAATTACGATGTGGTGCCATGCCCAGAAGACTGCATTTCTCTACTCTTCTCCCAAATTCTAATTCTTACATTCACTCCGGATCCTTTTTCTGTGATACTCCCCGAAACTTAAATTGGGAGATAAAAACATTATTCATTTTACTGCTAACTAATGTTGGGTAGGTATACTGCAGATTGCTTAAAATTTATCTGTTGTAGCACATTTATATTCTTTCCTATCATGGGATGTTACAAATAAAACCATTTTGACATTTGTTTACAGATTCATTTTGTGAATTTGGGATTTTATTTTCTTATAAAAATAATTAATTTCAGAATTGCATATGATAATTACATAGTGTTTAGGAAATCACTATATTGTTTCTTCTCTATTGGATAATTCTTCCAGGGCTCTGTGAGGGACTCAGGCTTTCTGCAACATCATCAGTTTCTGGGGTTGCAATTCTCTAAGTAATTTTAACAAACACATACTAGATTCTATGTGTTTATATTTCTTATTTGTTTTTTACTTCATATTCTTAATATCTCTTTATGTGTTAATTTGCTCTGTGCAAAGTTTTGTTTATCCTGAAATTCCTGTTGAAGTTGCACACCCTTTATTAGGAATTTTTATCATTGTTCACTTTGGTGAATCCTTAATGCAAATCCTTTGTGTGATTTTTAGACGTTTTCTGCCATGTATAATTTTCCTGTTTTTCTTCTTAATCAGGAATTTCTCAGAGAAAATGTCAGTAATTTTAAAAAGGCTAACTGATCAATTTCTCATTCGTGTAGGTCATTCCTTAGCTATTGCTGTTATGTCCAAGAGCATGATACCAGTTGGTTGTATTTTTGGGAACACTTTATATTTTCTTTTCTTTCATGGTGGCAAACACTTTTATTTTATTTTTTATTTTTTTTATTGATGTTTTATGTATTTCATACATCATTTTTCATTTTTGTTCAGGCATATTCCTCTCTCCCTTCCCCCCACCCCACCCCATCCTATTCCAGATCATGCATTCTGCCATAACTGTCCTGCATCTTTCATTAAAAAAGACAGAGAGAAGTCTTTTTTTATGCTTAGGAATTCACATTTTCCTCCATTAATTTCATGTTTTTCTAAAATGTGGATACTCTCTACCCATAAACAGTAATTACAGAGTCTGAAAATAATTGGTGGGTGGATTCTAGAGCCCATTGAGAGATTCACATTATAACAACATAGTTGCTTTCACATAAACAAAAATATAACCATACTGTCATTCAGCTTGCCTTTCATCTGGGGGATTTGGTGTTAGCATCCACAAATGAGAGAAAACATTCTCTGTTTGTCTTTTTGGGACTGTGTCACCTCACTCAGCATAATGGCTTTGAGCTCCATCCATTTACCTGCATAGTTCATAATGCCATCCTTCTTTACCGCTGAATAGTACTCCATTGTGTAGATGTACCACATTTTTGTCATCCACTCATCTGTTGAGGGGCATATGGGTTGGTTCCAGCTCTTTGCTATTGTGAAGAGAGCTGCAATAAACATGGATGTGCATATATCTTTGCAGTAGGATGAGTCTTTGGGGTATATACCCAGGAGTGGTATGATTGGGTCAGTTGGTAAGCTCATTCTGAGTCTTTTAAGGTTTCTCCACACTGCTTTCGATAGTGGTTGTACAAGTTTACATTCCCACCAACAGTGGATGAGTGGGGAACACTTTATATTTTCTTATTATTTTAATTTTATGTGTATGAGTATATTGCTTGCATGTAGGTAGGCACACCGATGGAACTGGACTTAAGGATAGTTATTAGCCACTATGGGGGTGCAGTTAATCAAACCACTGTCCTCTTCAAGAGCAGTCAGAACTCTTAACTGCTGATACATCTCTCCAACTCTGACTTTATATTTTCATGTTTTACTTTATTACCTGTGATTAATTTTGAATTAATTTTCATGTAAAGAGTTATCAAATTTTTAATATATTTTATATTTTAGTTAATTTGATGGCTGACTTTAGGGGTATTTTAGAGAGGAGGGGACTTTAATTACTCTTGTGCCTTATTTGAAAAATGTGGCTCTACTGCCATTTAACTGATTTTCCAGGTTAGCACAAAGTAGAATGATATATTTATATATAACTTTGGATTTTACATTTTCTTTTTTTAAATATATTTAAAAATTTTTTAAATTTATGTTCTATGTGTATGAGTGTTCTGTCTGCATGTAGGTTTGTGCACCAGTGTCGTGCAATGCTGCGGAGGTCAGAAGAGGGTGTCAGATTCCCCTGGAACTGGAGTTCTCCTGGAATTGGAGTTACAGATGGTTCTCAGCTGCCATGTGGGTGCTGGGGATTGAACCCGGGTCCCCTGCAAGAGCAGTCGGCTCTCTTAACCGCTAGGCTAACTCTCCAGCCCTGATTTTACATTTTCTTCAATGGATCTATTTCTCTCCCAGAACTAGTGTTTGATTGCTATAAAATTTTCCCTTTCTTAGACAGAGTGATTAATTTCTTATTCTTATTAAAATTGTTCTATTTATCCTACATACTGTACTTTTGAGATGTTTTAAAAGAAATATATATGTCTATAAGTTATTTTATTCTGAAAGAATCACATTAGTATTATACATTAACAGAGAATTGACAATTTAATATGTTGAGTATTCCAGTTAAATCATATGACAGTTAATTCTAGATAATCTTTAAACTGTATCATCTGAATTTAGTAAACTTGCATTAGTTATTATCAGTCCATATTGCTCTTGCAGAAGACCTGAATCTGGGTCCCAATACCCACATCAGAAGGCTTACACCAGTCCTTACATCCATCTCCAGGGTCTTCTCGTCTTTGTGGTCACCTTCACACACATCCAAATACCTACCTCCCACATATACGCATATAAATGTGTGTGGTATAAAAAATAATTTCATACACTATGTCCTATGGTACCTATCTGTGGTTTATTAATTATATAGTCAAACAATCTTATTTAATATTTTGGGTTCAATTGTAACTATCACTTCAATTCTTATAGTTCAAATGAGGAGGTCAGATTGATTTTGAGTGTGTGAATCTTACATTCAAATCTTACTGAATTCATTTATTTGTTGTAAGAGGTTGATTTTTATATATTATTTTCTCTTAGTCTTCACTAAAGAGATTACATTTTTCTACAAATAAGTACCATTTTATTTCTTCCTTTATAACTTGAGGGCCTTTTATTTTTTCTTCTGTTCTTGGGTGTTGGCAGAATTTCAGTAGTGTGCTCCAGCATGATGTTGGTGAAAGCAGTCACACATAGTTCCCAATCCTGATGATGAAGAATTTAATCTTCTCACAATAAAAGTAATGTTGCTGCAAGTGTATTTTTTAGAAGTTTTTATTAAGTTGAGAAAGCTATCTGCAGTTCTAGCTGCTAAAAGATTGCAGTAACAAATGGATGACAGATTGTTCTCAGAAACATTTTCACATTGATTGATATGATTGAATTTAATCTTTATATGTTATACTGCTAGATACATGAATTAATTTTCGAATGCTGAACTCACCTTTAAATACTGATGAATCCTATTCTATCATGATATATTTTTTGCATTGTCGTTTTATTTGTTCATATTTTGTTTTGTTTTTATTTCCTCTATTTTTCATGAGTGGCATTGGTTTTCAAATTTCCTTTCTCATAATAATGTCTTCAATGATTTAGCTGTTATGGTAATTCTACCTTAAAATTAGAAAATCTTCTCTGGTTCTATCATTTGTAAGGTGCTTTAGAAAGTTGGTATCAGGGACTGAAGAGATGGCCTAGCAGTTAAGAGCGCCGACTGCTCTTGCAGAGGACCCGGGTTCGATCCTCAGCACCCAGATGGCGTCCAAGAGCCGTCCTTGACTCCAGTTCCAGGGGAATTAGCCGACACCCTCTTCTGACCTCTGTGGCATTTCACGACACGGGTGCACAAACCTACATACAGACAGTACATTCATACGCATATGAAAATAAAATTAAAAAAAAAAAAAAAGAAAGCTGGTATCAGTTCTTCCTTAGGTACTTTGTGGGACTCATTAGTAAAACTGTTGAGTCATTGTATACCCCCTAGGAAATGTTAGTGCTGATTGATTACATTTGATTAATAATTACAGTAATCCAAAATACATGTATGTTTCTTCACTGAAAACTGGAAATCCTACTACTTCTATCTCCAACATGTTGGTGTTAGAGACACGTGTCACCAATTGTGGAAAACTATCTGCTTAAAGTTTGTAATTAGACTACTTATTTGAAACCTATCATTTTACAATAAAAGCAGACTGTCTTATACATATAACCTGCAATACTATTTTAGTTAAGTCTAGATATTATGATGTCATAATTTCAATTATATTCACTACTATAATTTTCATTTTTAAGTACAAGTACAAAAATATATAAGATAATGCAAATCTCTTATCAAATATATTATTGGACCATATTTGATGTCTTTTTATGGAACAATCTTTAGCTGACTATGTATACAATAGTATTTAAGTGGAGGAAATAACTGAAGGGGTTCATTTAACATTGTATTAAAGGTCCTTCTTCTCAGTATTGAGACTGGAGTGGCTTTGTTTCATAGTACTATATTTTTTTGGAAACAAAGTTAATAGTAAATACTGTGTCATACTTTCACATTATGATATTGTAATAATTTTGATGTAATTTCTGATAAGAGATGGAGAGACTACTAAGAGGTTAAGAGCACTGGTTGCTCTTGCAAAGGACTCAGGTTTGATTCCCAGCACCCACATGGCAGCTAATAAACATTTGTAACTCCAGTTCCAGGGTAATCTGACACTGTCTTCTGACATCTCTGGGCTTTGCACAACAAAGGTGCACTTATATACATTCAGGCAATGAATTCATACATATAAAATAAAACATAAATAAAATATTAAATAATAATAGTGACTGATAAATATTTATTCTTAAAGGGAAATATATGTCAAGTGTTCAGTTAATGTAAGTTTAGTGAAATAATGAGTCATTGCCAAATCTTATGTATATCCCCATCTCAGTAGATAGAGAATAAAGCTAATGGTTATAGGTCTTTTTGAAAAGGAGAAGCATATTGCTTACCTGTGTAAGGAATCACAACATACCACATTAACCTATTACCTGTGATGTCATGAGTCTGAAATACAACATCTATCACAAAACTACAGTGTGGCCCTTTGTTAACTGTTGAAAAATGAAACATAATTGAATGTTTTAAATATTTAAGTCTCATGATAGACATAAAGTAAAACTTTGCCTTAGAGCACTGCAAATTGTCACTTATATTTTATGATATACTTTCAATTTTCATGTTGAATTAAATAGTTATTCTTATACCAAATAAGTTTTAATTATGTAATGTTTATAACATATAAACTGATATATACTAGCAGATGTAGTATTCTTTTTGTAAAACTTTAACATTTCTTAGACAATATATTGGGATGTCATATACTTTAGACCTAGGATATATTTTGGACATAATTTAAGATATTCAGCTACATATGTGAAGTTTAAGATGCAATTAAGGCATCAGCTCTAACGTGTAACTGATTTCTATGTAATGAGAACTTTATTTATTATTTTTTATGTGTATGAGTGTACTATCTGCATGTAGGTTGGTGCACTTGGTTGTGCAACACCTCGGAGGTCAGAAGAGGATTCCCCTGAAACTGGAGTTAAAGATGGTTCTTAGCCGCCATGTGGGTGCTGGGAATCGAACCCAGGTCCTCTGCAAGAGCAGGTGTTGCTCTTATCCGCTGAGCCATTTCTCTAGCCCCTGTAATGAGAACCTTTTGAATATCCAAAAAAAAAAATAAAATAAAAACACCTGATGTAAATGTCCAGAATATAAATATACACGATTCTAATCTCGGAAATGTATTATGTAAAAACATAGGTATTCAGTTAACTTGAGAAAATTTCAACATATCATTTATTGTGAGAAAACTGAAGAAAATTGAAAATTGTCAACCAGTGTTTCTACTAAAATCAGGACTTAAGCTGGGCATGGTGATGCACGGCTTTAATCCCAACACTCAGGAGGCAGAAGCAGGCAGATCTCTGTGAGTTCATAGCCAGCATGATCTACATAGCAAACTCCAGGCCAGCTGGGACTAAAGGGAGACCATCAGGACTTACATTGTTTTACTTCTCCATTCAAAACCTTTCTATCATTTGTAGTTCACAGTAAAGACTAAATTCTCATGGTTCCTTTTAAGAGTCAATCCATTCTGTGCTGATGCCACCCCATATTATGTCTTCTGTAGTTCTTATGTTGCTGCACACTAACCATCTTGCTGTGCCTTAAATATGCCAGAAATGGTTTTGTTTTTGAGAATTTACACTTGCTATTTCCTCTGACTAGAATGTTCTTTCCCATTAGACCATCCCATTTTATTTCATCAATTCTTTGTGTGTGTGTGTGTGTGTGTGTGTGTTTTATTGATGTTTTGTGTATTTCAGACATGTTTTTCAATTCAATTGAGGCATATTCCCCTTTCTCTTCCCCCCACCCTACCCCAGATCATGCATTCTGCCATAACTGTCCTGCATCTTTCTCTCAGTCTTTTTTTTTATGCTTAGGAATTCACATTTTCCTCTATTAATTTTATATTACTCTAAAATATGGATACATACTCTCTACTCATATACAGTAATTACAGAGTCTGAAAATAGGTGGTGGGTGGGTTCTAGAGCCTGTTGAGAAATTCACATTATATCAACATAGTTGCTTTCAGATACACAGAAATACAACAATAATGTTGTTCAGTTTGCCTTTCATCTGGGGTATTTGGTGTTAACATCCACAAATGAGGGAAACCATTTGCCATTTGTTTTTCTGGGACTGTGTTACTTCATTCAGCATAATGGCTTAGAGCTCCATCCATTTACCTGCAAAGTTCATAATGTCATCTTTCTTTACAGCTGAATAGTACTCCATTGTGTAGATATACCACATTTTTGTCATCCACTCATGTGTTGAGGGACATTTGGGTTGGTTCCAGCTCTTCACTATTGTGGAAAGAGCCACAATAATCATGGTTGTGCATGTATCTTTGCAGTAGGATGAGCCCTTTGGGTATATACCCAGGAGTGGTGTGACTGGGTCAGGTTGTAGGCTCATTCTGAGCATTTTAAGGTTTCTCCATATTGCTTTCCATAGTGGTTGTACAAGTTTACATTCCCATCAGCAGCAGATGAGTGTTCCCCTTTCCCCACAACCTCTTTAGTATCTGTTGTTTTTTTTTGTTTTCTTGATCTTAGCTAGACATATTGGAGTGAGTTGATATATGAGAGTAGTTTTATTTTGCATCATCGTCTTAATTACTAATGATGTTGAACACTTAAAAATTTTATTTATTTTTTTATGTTTATGAATGTACTGTCTGCATGTAGGTTTGTGCATCTATGTTGTGCAATGCCGTGGAGGTCAGAAGAGGGTGTCAGATTCCCCTGGAACTGGAGGATGGTTCTCAGCTGGGATCAAACCCAGGTCCTCTGCAAGAGCAGTCAGTGCTCTTAACTGCTAGGCCATTGCTCCAGACCCTGAACACTTTTTAAGATGTTTCTCAGCCATCTTTACTTCCTCACTGGTGAAGTCTCTGTTCAGTTCTTTACTCCATCTTTTGAGTAGGTCATTTGTCTTCTTTGTTTTTTGAGTAGTTTATATATTCTTGACGTTAATGCTCTGTCACATTTATCACTGGTAAAGATTTCTTTCCACTCTGTGGATTTTGTGTTCACATCCTTGATTGTTTCTTTCACTGTACAGAAACTTTTGAGTTTTATGAGGTCCCATTTGTGGAGTGCTGACCTTATTTCCTATGCAACTGCTGTCTGATTTAGAAAGTCTTTTCCTACACCTATGTCTTGTAGGTTGTTGCCAAATTTTTCTTCTATCACCTTCAGGGTTTTAAGCTTTTTGTTGAGATCTTTGATCCACTTGAAGTTTACTTTTGTACAGGGTAGAGGTAGGGGTTGAATTTTGTTCTTCTACAAATGATTATCCAATTTTGCCAGCACCATTTGCTGAAGATGCTGTCCTTCCTCAATTGTGTTTTTTTCCCCTTTGTCAAATATGAGGTGGCTGAAATTGTATGAGCTCAAGTTTGGATCTTCAATTTTGTTCCATTATTCAATGGGTCTGTTTTTGTGCCAGTACCAGGCTGTCTTTATGACTATGGCTATAAAAGTCTGTATTGCATTTTTCACTCAGGGTTGCTTTAGCTATTTAGGATCTTTTGTTTTTCTATATGAATTTAAGGATATTTTTTCCAACTCTGTGAAAAATATCATAGGGATTTTGATTGGAATTGTGTTGAATCCGTATATAAATTTGGGTAAAATGGACACTTTTACTATATTATTTTTCCCAATCCATGAGCATGGGAGATCTCTCCATCTTTTGATGTCATTTTCAATCTCAGACCCATAATATTTGAGGTAATAGAGGTTGTAATTAAAAAATTTCCCAACTAAAATAAGGCCCAGTCCATATGGTTTCATGGCAGAATTATATAAAACATTTAAGGAGGTCCAACAACCATTGCTACTCAAACTGTTTAGAAGGATACAGAGGTAATTATCCAAAACTCCTTCTATGAAGCTAGCATCACTCTAATACCAAAACCAGGCAAAGATACAACAAAAAAGAAACCTATGGACCCATCTCACTAATGAAAATAGATGCAAAAATTCTCAACAAAATACTTGCAAATTGCATACAGACCCACATCAAAAAGTTCATCCATCATGATCAAGTTGGATTAATACCAGAGATACAGGGATGATTCAACATGTGTAAATCAATAAATATCATAAAACACATAAATGGACTTAAAGACAAAAACCACGTGATCATCTCAATTGATGCAGAAAAGCCTTTTACAAGATCCAGCATCTCTTCATGTTTAAAGTCCTCGAGGGAATAGGACTGAAAGAAACATTCCTCAACATGACCAAAGCCACATATAGTAAACCCACTGCCAACATCGTCCTAAAGGGAGAAAAATTGGAACCATTTCCCTTAAAGCTGGGAACCCGGCAAGGCTGCCCATTATTGCCATTCCTCTTCAGCATAGTGCTTGAAACACTTGCTTGGGCAATAAGACCAGAGAAGGAAATTAAAGGAGTACTAATCAGAAAAGAAGTTAAGCTATCCCTTTTTGCAGATGATATGATAGTTTACCTAAGGGATGCTAAAAATTCCAGTAGAAAACTTCTAGAAATGATTAAGTTTCAGTAAACTGGTGTGATACAAAATTAACTTGGAAAAAGTAGAATTTCTTTACACCAACAATAAACAAGTGGAGAAGGAATATAAGAAGACCTTCGCACTCACAACAGCCTCAAAAGTAATAAGATACCTGGGAACGAACCTAACCAAAGATACCTGTACAATAAAAAAATCTAAATCCCTGAAGATGGAGATTGAAAATGACATTAAAAAATGGAAAGACCTCCGATATTTCATCAATTCTTAAAATTTGATTTTTTTAACTGGAATTTTCCATGGTTAGCCTATTTTTCTTTTCTTTTTTTTATTTTATTTATTTCTGTATGTGTATGAATGTACTGTCTGCATGCAAGTCTGTGCACCCGTGTTGTGCAATGCCGTGGAGGTCAGAAGAGGGTCTCGGATTCCCTTGGAACTGGAGTTCTCCTGGAGTTGGAGTTTCAGATGGTTCTCGGCCGCCATGTGGGTGCTGGGGATCGAACCCGGGTCCTCCGTAAGAGCGGTCAGCGCTCTTAACCGCTAAGCTATCTCTCCAGCCCTTTTTTTTGGTCTTTTTGAGACAGGGTCTCCCTGTAGCCCCAGCTGTCCTGGAACTCGCTCCAGACCAGGCTGGCCTTGAACTCACAAAGATCCCTCTGCCTCTGCCTCCCAAGTGCTAGGATTAAAAGCATGTGCCACCAAGCCTGGCTGCCTATTTTTCTTAACCTCAGTCATTTATTTCCCCCATTAATGCTTAATTAATTTCTTTAGATTTGACAAAACATATTTCTATGTATCCTTTTTGAATATGTTTTCTTATTATCCATCATTTCTACCATGAGGGCAAAAATTTTGCCTCTTAGGATCTAAAACTATGTAATGAAGTAGAACTGAAGATCTGTTTGTTAAATAAGGTAATAACTGACCATATATTGTAATTTGAGCAGTATGTCATATAGTACCAAATACTTGGGTCCAAATTCTTGGTCTATCCAGACTATTTATGTAAGGTAACTCATTTAACTTCTCTATGGTTGAATTCATTCATTGGTTTTGAATCATAAAATTTTTCATGACACAGGTTATTAGGAAGACAATAGGATGTAATATTTGTAAAATATGTGATATGAACACTGGTAACGTGAAAGTAAATATATCGTCTATCTTGACAATCTTTTGATTGCTGCATACCATTAAAGATTATAAGTATCATTGAAAATAATATTTTGGGCTGGAGAGATGGCCTAACAGTTAAGAGCACCGACTGCTCTTTCAGAGACCCGGGTTTAATCCCCAGCATCCACATGGGGGTTGAGAACCGTCTTTAACTCCAGTTCCAGGGGAATCTGACCCCCTCTTCTGACCTCCGTGCCATTGCACGACACGGGTGCACAAACCTACATGCAGACAGTACATTCATACACATAATAAATATATACATTTTTAAAAAAGAAAATAATATTTAAATGCAATAGCAACATTTGTTAATTGGGGAGCTGATGTGTTAAATAGACATTTTACATTACATGTTTCCATATTTTTTTCAGAAAATAAAGTCCATTCAAAATATCTGGATCTTAATGCCCTGACATCTATTCTTCTTGTCTTTCTTTAGTCCTGAATAGTTTTCCTTACATTTTTCTTACTACAAACTTCTAAGCAGTGGTTGTAGATCTAATATTCTCCCCATATCCTATACCTTCCATTTAAGTTGATTATAATTCTTTGACTTCCCTGAAGGTCCAATTGCAGTATCTGAGAATTTTGTTCCTAGGGGTGTTTCTTCTCAACCTCCCAGGAGGGCTGCTTTCCTTTTACTCCTCAGCTGTGCAGTGTTACTTTTATTAAGATCACAGAACGCCTGTAGTTATCAAAACTGGCAGCATAATTCACAGACATTTCAAAAGGCTTACAGATTCCTTTAGTGTTCTTCCCTCAAGAAATAAGTGGGATCCATAAAGCAATTTTTGAACTGAATCCCCCCTCACAATTAAAAATCATATGTTCTTTTCAGAGATTTCAAAAGGATTGAAATGATAGTGGGATGAATGTTTGTGAGGGCAAATTCGTTGTTGTTGTTAAGGAATACTCATATATCTCTGTTAAAATTTACAGTATAAAAAGTATGAAAATAGGAGTTATAAAATTAGAATCTGAGGTGCTGGAGAGGTGGCTCATTGAATAAGAGCACCAGCTTCTCTTGCAGAGAACTTGGGTTCAAATCCCAGCATCCACATGACAGCTAACAACTGTCTGTAACTCCAGTTCCAGCTGATCCAAGATCTTCTGAACTATGTGGTCACGGCATGGGATGGGTGACCTTACATACATGAAGGCACATAAAATAAAATAAAAATCAAGATAATAAATAAAATACCAAAAAATTTGAATATGAGCATGCTATTGCACACAACTTTAATCCCAAGGAGATCTCTGTAAGATCAAGATCAACCTGGTCTGCATAGTGTGTTCCAGGCCAGTTGAGACTACAGGGAGACCCTATCCCAACAACAACAACAACAACAAAAACATCAACAACAATAGCAAACATCAGAAAAATGTTTAAAAATGATGACTTACACATCAATGAAACTCGGCATGGTTTAAGGCTACATGTAAGTCTGCATCATTATTGACTATATACTTTCACACATATAGGTAAATATGTCTGTGAGGGAAACATATGCAAACATATGAATATGTTATTTCATTTTACTTAAAATATGATAGTTGAGAAAGCCTAAGAAAAGTAAAAATAAATAAATAAATATAAATAAATACATACATGTTAAAGGGCTAGAGAGATGATTCAGTGATTATGAGCACTGGAACTCTCATAGAGGAACCTGGTTCAGTTTCCACAACCACAGGCTGGCTAACAGCCATACCTAACATTAACTCCAGGGAACCTCATGTTTTCTTCTGATCTCCTTAGATATGACACACACATATGGTTCATCTATATACATGCAGGCAAAACACTTATAAGCAAAACACAAAGAAAATGTAAGGAAAATAATCACCTTATATTTTTAGGCTTACCTTAAGATATTTATATTACATATTAGTCTGGTTAACTTTGTAGTTCTTAAACACATTTTAAATTGTATAATGTAATAATTACTTTTTTTAAAACAATTTTTAAAATTTATTTCTGTATGTGTATGAATGTACTGTCTGCATGCAAGTTTGTGCATCCGTGTCTTGCAATGCTGAGGAAATCAGAAGAGGGCGTCGGATTCCCGTGGAACTGGAGTTCTTCTGGAACTGGAGTTTCAGACGGTTCTCGGCCTCCATGTGGGTACTGGGGATCGAACCCAGGTCCTCTGTAAGAGCAGTCGGCGCTCTTAACTTCTAGGCTATCTCTCCAGCCTAATGTTGAACACTTTTTAAGATGTTTCTCAGCCATCTTTAATTCCTCACTGTTGAAGACTATGTTCAGCTCTTTACTCCATCTTTTGAGTAAGTCATTTGTCTTCTTTGTTTTTTGAGTAGTTTATATATTCTTGATGTTAATGCTCTATCAGATGTGTCACTGGTAAAGATTTCTTCCCATTCTGTGGGTTTTCCCTTCACTTCCTTGATTGTTTCTTTCGCTGTACAGAAGCTTTGGAATTTTATGAGGTCCCATTTGTTGACTGTTGACCTTACTTCCTGTGCAGCTGCTGTCTGATTTAGAAAGTCTTTTCCTACACCCATGTCTTGTAGGTTGTTGCCAACTTTTTCTTTTATCACCTTCAGGGTTTCAGGCTTCCCATTGAGCTCTTTGATCCACTTGGAGTTGATTTTTGTACAGGGCGAGAGGTAGGGGTTTTATTTTGTTCTATGGATGATGATCCAATTTTGCCAGCACCATTTGCTGAAGGTGCTATCCTTCCTCCATTGAGGATTGTTTGACCCTTTGTCAAATATGAGGTGGCTGAAATTGTATGAGTTCAAGTTTGGATCTTCAATTTTGTTCCATTGGTCAAATGGTTTGTTTTTCTGCCACTATCAGACTGTCTTTATGACTATGGCCCTGTAATATAGTTTGAAGTCTGATAGGGCAATCCCCTCTGTATTGCATTTTTCACTCGGGATTGCTTTAGCTATTCGGTGTCTTTTGTTTTTCCATATGAATTTAAGATTGTTTTTTCCAACTCTGTGAAGAAGCTCATAGGGATTTTGATTGGGATTGCACTGAATCTGTATAACAGTTTGGGTAAAATGGACATTTTTACTAGATTAATTTTCCCAATCCATGATCATGGGAGGTCTTTCCATCTTTTGATGTCATTTTCAATCTCGTTCTTCAGGGGTTTAAAATTTTTGTTGTAGAAGTCTTTGGTATCATTGGTTAAGTTTGTTCCCAGGTATCTTATTATTTTTGAGGCTATTGTGAGCCGGAAGGTCTTCTTATATTCCTTCTCCACTTGTTTTGGTTGTTTTAGATATTGAAATGCCACATCAAACCAGAGGCTACATGTGGCACTTTCAGAATGCTGTCAGTACCCTGAATATCATTTGCCTGATAGTAAATATTCAGTAAACATTTGTAGATACATAAATGAGTTTCAATATCTTCAGCACATTTAATGAAATAAAATAGGGGCTAGAAATATGGCCCAACAATTAAGACCACTGGTTGCTCTTGAAGAGGACCTGGGTTCATATCATAGTATCCAAATGGTTGTTAAAGGGCATTCATAACTCTAGTTCCAGGGGAATCAATACCTTCCTCTGTCTTCCAGGGGAGTTTCATGACAGTGGTGCACTTACATACATGTAGGCACAACACTTATACATATAGGAAAGTGTCTTTTTAGGACCTATTTTATCAATTTAGTACCTAATGCATAGTAAAATAGAGGAATAAATGCTCTTTTCCTTTTCCACTTTTGAGAATAAATATAATCCCACATAAAACTAACACAATCATATATATAATCTATATCTATCTATATATATAGATATGAATTAAGTATTCCCTTGATATCTGTGAACTTTTTTGCAGGAACTGTTTAACTTATCACTTAAGAATTGAATTTAAAAACATGTAACATCAATAAAATATATAAATTAACAAAACATTGTTTCTTACTATTTTTATTTCAAAATGACTTTTATTAGAAAACTATGTTAGAATATACTGTTTTAAATATCAGGTTTACTGTTTTGGTACATCAAAAGAAGTTGACTCTGGTGATGTTAGCTAAGGAACAGCTTTGAAATATAAGATTTCTGTCTTTTTGATGTTTTTCCTCTTTACCCACATCCTACAAATTTTTCCTAATATTTTTGCTCATTATGAATTGTATATATTGATCTTTCAAACAATTAAATATTTAAGACTTATTGTCCTTGGGCTCCTGTAGAGAGCTGCTTGTTACAGAGTGCTAAAGGCAATTGATTAAATGTTTTTCTGTATGTAATTCAAACTCTATTTTCTCCATTGAAATAATAACATAGTATATTATTACTGTGTCATATAATATGATGATATACTTTATATATCTGTAAAATATTTCATTATATTATTATCTTACATACAAAGGTAAAGTTTCTAGTTCTTTTGCCTAAATAGCTCATGAACCATATCCTACAATCTAGTGCACTTAAGGTGAAATAAGGTAAAATTTAGTTACCTGAATTTGTATTGCATCCCTTCATATTCTGAGTCAGCACCGATGTGGTTTGGTTTTAGTATTGGTTTATACAATAATATTGAGTGAAATGAGTCTTTTACATCTCACATTCACATTTAAAATCTGTCTAAAACCCATCTAGGAATAGCTGAGGTCATAAACTCAAATGATTATGTAATTTCCAAATTGAAGGAAAACTAATAGATGTAGAGTGCAGTTTTTAAATCAAAAGTTACATTTTTCAGAAGTATTTTGTTGCCCTTGTAGCTTTTGCCCAATCTACCTGTTTGAATCTGCCCCAGTTAAATTAGTTCAGTTGAATGCAATCCACTTATGCATAAAGATTGGTAGCCACTCTGGAGAATGTGGGATGCATTCACTGCATGCATTTTATGGTGTGTGAAATACTGTGTGTTTTTACAGTGTAAGTAGGAAGTTAAATATTTTCCATTTGGCAGAGTAACAAAAGAGCTCTTCAAAAGAGGGTGCAGAACAGTAAGAATCAGCATATGATTTAGGTTTTTTTTTTAATTTTTATTTATTTTTGTATGTGTATGAATGTACTGTCTGCATGTAGGTCTGTGCACCCGTGTCGTGCAATGCCGCGCATGTCAGAAGAGGGTCTCGGATTCCCCTGGAACTGGAGTTCTCCTGGAATTGGAGTTACAGACGGTTCTCAGCCGCCATGTGGGTGCTGGGGATCGAACCCGGGTCCTCTGCAAGAACAGTCTGTGCTCTCAACCGCTAGGCTATCTCTCCAGCCCCCATGATTTAGGTTTTAATATATTTTGCTGTGCTGATTTTTTTTTTTTCTGAAGGTGGAGCTAACTAAACTCTTTTTTTTTTTTAGGCTGAAGAGGCTGATTTTCATTCTTGAATATTCATAAGCAAATTTTAAGTATAAAAGTCGTAAATGGGCAGGAGAAATTGCTCAGCGGTTAAGAGGGCCGACTGCTCTTGCAGAGGACCTGGGTTCCATTCCCTGCACCCACATGATGGCTAAGAACTGTCTTTAAGCCAGTTGTGTGGCACATGTCTTTTGTCCTAGCACTTGGGAGGGAGAGGCAGGCAGATCTCTGTGAGTTCAAGGCCATCATGGTGTACAGAGTGAGTTCCAGGCCAGCTATGGCTATAGGGAGACCCTGTATCAAAAAAAAAAAAAAAAAAAAAAAAGAATAAAACCCTGCCAGGCATGGTGGGTTTCACTATGTAACTCAGGGCTGGCCTGAAATTTGTGATTTTCTACCTGATCCCCCAGTGAGTGCTGAGATTACAGGAATATACACCACCACTGGTTTTATACTAGGCTTTTAGATGTTTCATTTTTCTGTATTCCTAACATAGTGATGACTATGTGCTTACTGGCTAGTGGAGGCTCTAGTTTGCTGTCACTCTGAGGCATGAGTAGGTCCTCTACCACCCCGTGGGTGAGAGCACCATGATGTATAATCATGTATACACTGCCTGACGCAGAGGGTGTGGGACTGGCTACTGGAAGATGACATCGTTCTACCTGTATAAGTAATTTGCTGCATACAATAAATGGATTCTTCATTACCTTTACCATCTAACAAGATCCCCGGTCCGTTATTTCACACATGTGTACACGTAAGTCCATCATACTTGGTTGTTTGCTAGTGGGTGAGGCTGGAGCTCAGTACATCAGCTACCAATCGGAAATTCAAGCCTTGAGGTCATTAACCCCTTTGCTTGGGAGTAATTAAGTTACAAGAGGTCTTAAAGTGGGGAGGGGCAAGCAGCTCTCTGGCCTAAATCTGTGAGGCAATCAGCCACCCAGATTTGGCTATGGAATAAGCATTTCTGCTGCCAGTTAGTAACTGTAAAAGGTACCAGTTTCCCAGGGAGAAGCCATGGGCAGTAGTCCCCCTCGGGAGTTTAATATCCAAAGGTTTTTGAAGATATAAGAAATTCAAGCAGGGATGATGATGCAGTCACTAAATATGAGTTCTTGTAATTTGTTGATGTTTTGGTTTGTTTTGGATTGGTTTGGGTCTTATTGGTTGAGCTGCAGAATTAACTTAATGTTAGTTAACCCCAAATAAATAAGATTTCAACTGATTTTTTTTCATTTTTCATGAAATGACATTTGAAGCTTCTAGGCCACTGGGAACTTGCTATAGTGATGACAGAATGCCGAAGATCAATACTGACTGCATCAGACCAAAATTTCCATAGCATGAGGGAGCTGGGCAGCAGGCCCCAACCCTAGCTGATGAACTATTAGTACTGAGTGGTGCCAGGTGAGGGAAAATTCATCTTCTTTAGTGGAAAGACTTTATATAGGCTGACTAGACTCCAGTGGATAAACTTGCTCCAAGGGACATCTGGGTATGCATGCTTGACTAGAAAGGACTTAATATATATTACAGAATGCAAGATACCCAGTCGGGGGTATGGAAGGCTGGATTGGGAGAGGAGTCTAAATTTGGCTGGAGAGATGGCCTAGCGGTTAAGAGCGCTGACCGCTCTTGCAGAGGACCCAGGTTCGATCCCCAGCACCCACATGGCGGCCGAGAGCCGTCTGAAACTCCAATTCCAGGAGAACTCCAGTTCCAGGGGAATCCGAGACCCTCTTCTGACCTCCATGGCATTGCACGACACAGGTGCACAAACTTGCATGCAGACAGTACATTCATACACAAACAGAAATAAATAAAAATTAAAAAAAATCTATTGAATGAAATGGACAAAAACTCAATAAAGTTATGTTTTAAAAATAATAAAAAAAACCCTGACATTTTGAATTCATTTTCTATAACCCAAACTAATTCTTCAACATCTGCACATTTTATTAAGTGGCCCAAAGACCTCAAAATATCAGACCTAGAAGCCAATCCCCTCCTGCCAATTATGATCTATACTAATGCGAACATGTGTTAATGAAGAATGATCAGTTTTTCCATTTAAGATAGACACATGTAAGGCTTCTCCTACAAATATGAAGGGTTCAAATTATGTTACTGAAGCCTTGATGATGGGTATAAGCTAAGAAGATGGACTTTTGTCTGTGGTGCAAGTTGCATAATTGTTTAACATAAAACTTGAAAATTTTATGCAATGGAGAATAAAACGAAACTGAATTCTCATAGATTAAACTTGTAAGAACATTCAAATGATAGAGTTTTGAGCACTATAGTTTAGACACTTACATGATTTTGTTGGCTAGAGTCTCTTTATCTAAATATTTATTTTGATGTGTAGAAAATTATCTGAATTGAGGAGTTGGGGAGAAAGGTGCAGCACTGGGATTATAATGTATTCATGAACATGGGATACTGTTTTTGCACTCTTCCTTCAGGGCAGAAGGAATGGTTGACACATAGAAAGTATGTTTCAGATTCATGGTTTCCATTAAAGTCCTCAGGAAGGTTAGATTAGGAAGTAAAGGGCACATTCCAGAGCTTTAGACAAAAGAGATCAAAGAGCACTACGGGAAGGTGAGCAAGTCCTTCTTGTGCTTCAATTTCTGGTCAATACTTTCTCCAATCATTTTCTCTTGGGAAGAGAATGCCATAGCATCTCCTTGTTAGTGTTAGCCATAATCAATTTATCCCACATGCCCCCTTAGTCAACTGATAAACAAATCAAATTAAAGCACAATTAAAGCAAAAGTATACTCAGTCAAATCATTTTAACCCTAAAATACAAGTACAGACCTTAAAATCAATGGTACCAACAGCATGATAATGTGGAAAAACCTAGAAAATCTTTTTTGGAAAAATGCAGTAAAACTTTAAGTAGCATAAATTTACTGCATAAAAAGTTTTCCTCTATTATATTAAAAATGAAAAGAAAGGAAAAATAAATAGAAATATAAAGAATAAACAAGATCTCTAAATGAACTAAAAAAAATGAAAATAAAAATCCACTGCTGGAACAAACTACAAACAGAAATTAAGATTTTTATTTAGCAAAGGTGGAAAAAAATCTAGGTAGCACCACTGGATTATAGCTTAGAATTATTTCAGACTGGAGAAAAATATATATGTAATTTTAGAGCTAATTGTTTTCACTTAAACCTAATTTTAAATTTTTATTTAAACGTGATCTTTATTTAGAATTATTACTCTTTTTTTTTTTTTTTGGTCTTTTTGAGACAGGGTCTCCCTGTGGCCCCAGCTGTCCTGGAACTTGCTCTATCTCACAAAGATCTGCCTGCCTCTGCCTCCCAAGTTCTAGGATTAAAGGCATGTGCCACCACGCCCGGCTTAGAATTATTATTCTTATCTTTTAGTGCTTAATGATTTGGTCTAGGAGTAAATATTCAGAAATAAAGTTAAAGTTTGACAAGAAGTCACTGCTAAAGTCTGAATTAATGTTCTATGTGATCAAATGAAAGGATCACCTGACAACTCATGGCAAATATTCCATCATTTCCTCAGGCTTTTCACTTATAAAGTGATAATGCAGCCACAATTCCAGCTAGGGGACTTTTGCAAAAACTTAATGAAATAATACAATTTGCAAAACAGGAGAATAAAGTGAACATGAGTTTCTCACAGGATTTCCTTCACTATCCTGCTGCTAAGTCTGCAACAAAATGAGAATATATGGCTTTCTGTTTTCAACATCCACAACTTTAAACTAGTATAGGGAATTCCAAAATTATAAAGACAAGTGTGCTTTTGTGAAATAGCTCTCTCACACACAACAACCCTTGTCTCCATTATCTAAAGTCGTAGGGTGACCCTAATTATTCCTGACTCTTCAGCTCTGCACCATCATTTAAAAGTGACTAATTCCTGGGGCGTATCAGCAGGGCAACCTCCCATTTCAGGATGGCTCCATGTGGGGGAAATGGGAAGCAAACCCTACCCAGTGTGACTGGCAGATAGATGCTCCAATATCTCTCCCCAGTCTCCCCCAAATCTGATAAGTCTGCTATAGATAATTCTAAAGGTAGAATATAAATTCTTATACCATTCTTAAGTGATTTTAGATCAGATTACAGTATGTACATTCCTACTAATGGATTTTCAAAACATTTTTCAAACTTAGAAAATGTAAGTAAAATGAGAATAAAACTTTTTCATTGTCAAAGTGAGAGCAGTATTTTCCTCTCAGTGTAGGTCAGTATTGCCCCGACCTATGAAAACACAAATGGTGAACCTACATCAATATCACCCTCATCCATTAGGTAAAAGCACTCTTGGCTATACTAAAGACATTGTATTAGGCTTTGAAGGCCACTTTTAGAAATAATGTATTTGATTACCAGAAAGAGAAAAAAGAAAACATTTTTGAACCTTTGTTCTAATTCTTGAAGTAATAAACAGTGTCTATCTTGAATTACTCATGATTTTAATGTTGACGTTTATTTACACATACTAAATATTCCTTTATTCTCCAGACAACTCAACCATCATAAGGTGCTTTTTTTCTAGTTTAGTTTAAGAATCAGAGTATTTTAATTATAAATAACTTCTACTGTAACCAATAGAGTGTAACTTAATGTGAAACTTTTCTTACCTTCTCTACCAATTTATTTAAAAATTTTTAATATCTAATAAATGATCTTTATATATTTCCTATAGCTACAAAAATATTTGTGCCTAATCATTTTAAATTTTATTAACTGTAATGATTTTCAAAATATATTGGATTTTGCTTTTTCTTGTGTTTTTATGATTATTGGTATTGTCTGCATGTATATTTTACAATATGCTTGGCTCATACTTTTCAGATTGTATAAAATTAAATTATACTATTTTTCTATAATGTGTCAAGAGGTTCTTAATAATCAAAGAATTTTTATAAATTAAACAAATTGATCATTTTTATTCTATTTTTCCAAGTTACTGTTTGCCTTTATTTGAGTCACTCCAAAGCTTTCAATTACATGTTGTGAGCAATAGAATGCCTTAAGTGAATAAGCATTAGATATTCTAAGTAAAAAGTGTTACTTTATATCAAGCATGGAGAATAAAAATCCCTTTCGTGGGGATGGAGAGATGCCATAGTGGTTAAGAGCGCCGACTGCTCTTGGGTTTTAGGATTCAGGTTTCAAAATTAAAGTTTATCATACTGTTAATGATGCCATTAAGATTTAAGGCCAAGGGCTGGAGAGATAGCCTCACAGTTAAGAGTGCTGACTGCTGTGGCAGAGGACCTGGGTTCGATCCCCAGCACACACATGGCGGCTGAGAACTGTCTTTAACTCCAGTTCCAGGGGAATTCAACACCCTCTTCTGACCTCCCTGGCATTGCATGGGTGCACCAACCTACATGCAGACAGTACATTCATATACATAAAAAATAAATAAATAAAAATGAAAAAAAAATCCCTTTTGTTCCAAAATAACTGTCTTTAGAATCAAATTTCAAAGAATAAATACAAAAGTATCTGATAGCTCTGACTCCTTTCCTATGTCATAAAATAGACAAGCTCCTGGAGTCCCTGTTACTTGCTGAAGCAATTCTACAGGCAGCTTCCCTGCCTTATCATCCTTTTCTAATTATTCATGTTTACCACTTCTTTCTTTCTTGAGAAGGTGTGTCATATTCATTAACCTTTTTTTCCTAAGGAAAGAAACTGCAGGATTGGCTGGATGAAAAGCCCCTGTTACTGCACAAATCGACAGACAGAACTGTCTCTGCTCTCCCAAGACTCTTATTTGTCTAACTTCATATTTGTCTATTATCACTGCCAGCTGAGTTTTATCTTATCACTCAGCTACTTGCGTTCCAAGGACTAATGTCTTGGAATACACTGATTTGCTGTATTCAAGGCTCTGAGCATCCTGGTTGAACACATCACAAATGACCCCAGGAAGCAGGAGGTAAAATAAAATAATCACAATATGCTGGGATGTAAGCCATCTCCCAGTATGAACATAAATAAAATTCTTAGCATTGTCAAGAATCCAATGTGACTAATTCAAGATAAGTATCGGGATGCACGTGGGTGCAGTTCACGAGAGAGAGGATATCGGCATGCAGCATGTGCAATCTTTCCTTGAGTTAGTCCCACTAATGAGTTTTCACATACTGAGGACTTAATTGTATAAAAGATAGCTGATATGATTTTTGGTTGCATAATCATTTGGAAGTTTATCAAACGCCTAATATTTAAAACAATGGATGTGAACAAAATAAGAGAGGCATGCCTCCTTAAGCCCTTTTTGAATCTCTGTAAACACAGGGCCAGCTGGCTCCTTAGCAAGGATAAAGCACAGCTGCAGAGTCTTTACAATTAAGCCCCCCCAAACCATTCTTGTCCCAGCAGTATAAGACAATGAGTTAATGTAAAACATGAGATGCTTAACTAAGTAATCGTCCACTGATTCCAGATGTGTTTTTTTTTCCCTGACTATAACCCAGCATTATCCATTATGATAATAGCCATTTTACTTTAAAATTATGAGAGTTGTTTTGATATTTGTCTTTCAAGTTTAGATATGCAGGCTGGACGAGTTTCACAAGATTAGCTTAAATTATTGCTAGAGATACTAGATTTCATATGGTGTCTCAGAAATGATAGTCACCATACACACTAAATTCCATGTCAGTGAATATGTAAGGAACTTCAAAGTACACTCAGAAAAAAAATATATCCTCATAGACCTATTTGAAGAGGAGAGCAGATAAGCAGTGTCAGGTCATTGATGATGTTTAAAACATCTAATCTTTCCAGTAAGAGGGTCTGGACTAAAAGCACAATTTATCAGATTTTTTGGACAATTCATTATGCATGATAGATTTTATTTAATGAAATAATGGTAGTACTGAATGGAAGAAAGTGATTTTTTTTCTCAAACCAATGGTCTCCCTCCCCACCATTGTTTTTATTTTGTTACTGAACCATCTTCTTAAATATATACTAACCCACAAAGCACCATCTATTCTCCCTTGGGTTTAGCTGGACACTCATTGCTCAGCACACTGGGAACACAGATAATTGTTCTGGGACAGATATGCCTTTATGTAGGAATTAACCATTTGTAATTAATTGACTTCAAAATAATTATTGAACAATTTTGGTTTTAGGGTAATTTTTCAGCTCTAAACCTACATAAGACCATTAAGTTCAAGTAACTTTTAAAAGATTTTAATGAAAAAGTGAAGATATAATGCCATTTCCTGTAAGCCAGGAACTACTGGAAGCAGGTTCTTAAATTGACTCCTTTAATAGAGACATTTGAAAGAATGCTCTGAAGGACACTGTTGTCCTCATTGGGAAACTAAGGCCGCTGCTGAAGCCCTGGTACAGCATGCATGTCTAATGGTGGAATTAGGATCAAATATAAGTATCATGCCTCTGTAACACAAAACTTGGTTTCTGTACTTGTATTTAAGGCAACAATTGATTCTGAAAGGCTGGGGCTGCTATTCAAACAAAGGGTATAGAAGAACCAATTTTGAAACTATATTGTTTTGTTATTAAATCATTTCATAGTTCAGAAAAAGAGAGTTGCCAAAAATTGTCAACCTCTATTCCAATTCTGTGTCATCCATGCAAAAGAAAAAGAAAATATGAAGGAAAAAGTACAGATCATAAAATATGATGTTTAACCCAAACAGATAGTTTAGGCAATGTTTTTCCTATATTAACTTGATTTTCAGGTTATTAACTGGGTATCTTTTTAAAATAAAATGTAGTAAATATTTGAGAATTTCACATATATTTTAGTCATATTCGATCTTCCCTCAGCTCTTCCCCAATCCATTGTCCTACCCATCAAACTTTGTGGTGTTTTTCCTTGTTTTACCCACAGAGTCCAATTTGTGTTTCACAAATACACTTGAATGTGGCCACTGCCCTCGAACATGGTGGATTTGTCAGGGTTAACGATATTTTTTTAATTAATATTTTTAAATTCATGTCTTATGTATTTCATACATCATTTTTCATTTATGTTCAGGCATATTCCCCTCTTTCTCTCCCCCCACCCTACCCCAATCCATCCCAGGTAATGTACTCTATCATAACTATCCTGCATCTTTCTCTCAGTCTTTTTTTATGCTTAGGAATTCACATTTTCCTCCATTAATTTCATGTTATCCTAAAATATGGATACATACTCTCCACCTATATACAGTAATTACAGAGTCTGAAAATAATTGGTGGGTAGATTCTAGAGTCCATTTATGGATTCACATTATGACAACATAGTTGCTTACAGATAAACCAGAAATATAACCTTACTGACATTCAGCTTGCCTTTCATCTGGGGGATTTGGTATTAGCATCCACAAATGAGGGAAACCATTCTCCATTTGTCTTTCTGGGACTGTGTCACCTCACTCAGCATAATGGCTTCGAGCTCCATCCATTTACCTGCAAAGTTCATAATGCCATCCTTCTTTACCGCTATTGTGTAGATGTACCTCATTTTTGTCATCCACTCATCTGTTGAGGGGCATTTGGGTTGGTTCCAGCTCTTCGCTATTGTGAAGAGAGCCGCAATAAACATGGATGTGCATGTATCTTTGCGGTAGGATGAGTCTTTGGGGTATTTACCCAGGAGCGGCATGATTGGGTTAGATGGTAAGCTTATTCTAAGTCTTTTAAGGGTTCTCCACACTGCTTTCAGAAAAGTAATATTTCCTTGTATTTATCCACCATCTCTTGGTCTTACAATCTTTCCATTCTCTCTTACACAAAAATCACTGAACCTTGTCTGGGATGGGGCATGATAGAAATGTTCCATTTAGGGCTGAGTACTCCACAGTCTTTCATCCTCTGCCCATTGATCAGCTGTAGGTCTCTGTCAATTGCTTTCTACTTCAAAAAGAAGTCTCTCAAGATTATTTAGAGATGCATTGATCTATGAGTATACCAATAAGGTAATCTTGTGTTTTAATACTGTATCTATTTAACAGAATTTTACCTTCTAGCTTTCATAATGCCTGAAAGTACTATATCAGAGGAGGGAAGCAGTCATCACTCTTACCTATATGTAAACCCTGTTAACCATAATAAGGACAGCACTGACAAAATATGCCCCATAGTGCAGTAGTGTCAATAATTTTCTTTTCTTTTCTTTTTTTTATTGATGCTTTGTGTATTTCATACATTATTTTCCAATTCAGTTCAGGCATATTTCCCTTTCCCTTCCCCCCACCCCGCCCCACCCCACCCCATCCCAGATCATGCATTCTGTCATAACTGTCCTGCATCTTTCTCTCCGTTTTTTTTTTCATTTTTTTAGCAATAAGTGATAATTTATGAGTACAAGCATCCTTCATGTAAAACCAATTTGCAAGCAGTTGTGCCCAACTGCTTGTTCTTTTTTTTAAAATATTATTTATTTTTGTATGTGTATGAATGTACTGTCTGCATGTGGATTTGTGCACCCATGTTGTGCAATGCCACGGAGGTCAGAAGAGGGTCTCAGATTTCCCTGGAACTGGAGTTATCCTGGAATTGGAGTTACAGACGGTTCTCCGCCGCCATGTGGGTGCTTGCATCCTCTGCAAGAGCAGTCGGTGCTCTTAACTGCTAGGCCATTTCTCCAGCCCCTTACTTGACAATTTCAAACATGAATATAAGGCACTGTAATTACTCTCACCTCCACTCATTATTTTTTTAATTTTCTTTTTATTACATTTCTGCAACTTTCGTACAATATATTTTGAACATATTTAGACACCCCTCATCTGCACCCCTTTTCTACCCTCTCCTATATTTAATGCACTCTATTCTATAGTTTAAGGACTGTTGAGCTTATTTTGTGTCCCCAAATGTCCGTTGGTGTTCATTCGTTCACTAGATCCTAGCTCTCCCATCTAGCACCACAGCCTTAAAAAATTCTCTCCCAAATATCGGCCGCCAAATAGGCCTCAGCTAAGGTTGGTGCTTCTTACCCATTTCCTCACTTCTGCACTGGGTTTTTGTCTGGCTTGAGCTTGCATTGGGTGTCTTGTATACCACTGTAGTAAATTAATAGGACTAAAATCCCAGCTCTCTGTACTCCTCTTCAGAAATAGCCCTTGAGCCTTGGTGGCAGAGATCTGATGTAATTGTCTGATAGAGAAATGAGTTCTCTGAAGTCTCTTATTCTCTCATTTTGTTCAGTTGGGGCCAATAGTTTTTCTAAGCCTTGGGTCAGTAGATATTGCATTGTAGATGTGTCATTTAGGGCTGGGCACCCCTTAGGGACATATTTTCTTCATTGTAGCAGTTAGAAAGCTTTGTAGTAATCTCTGTTGCAAAAAGAAGCTACTTTGCTGAGTGAAGAGAAATATACTTCTCTGTAAATATGAATAAAAAATTATGTTGGCTTATGGATATGACAAAAGTGTGTTTTTCTGAGGGATGTATGACCTTTCCAGCCAAGTGTATTTAATTATTTACATGAAATGGGCCTTAAATCTGGAGTTCACTGGGTATCTCGACTGTCTCTTCTTTATCAGGAATAGCAGAATGTGAAATCATGGTCCCAGGCAACAGCCATTCTAACGTCTTCATTACTCGACCCCCTTCCTGTTCCCAGCTTCATTCAGTGCTCTCTCCCTCAGTGAATAGCTTCTGCTTTAAAGCTTGCTATATATACAGTCACCACTCAAAAATAAATCTCCCTTCAGTCCTCTAGATGTCTGACATATTTCTCACAGAATGATTGCAGCACGGCATGTGTGAAATTCCCACACCAACCAGGATTCTTGCTTTCATTCCTATGACCCTTCAAGCCTCACCAAGAGAGTGTGTAAAATGAAAGATGTGGAGGCACCCATTACTTCTTCATCCTAGCACTGATAAAGACATTTCCTTAGATACTAAACAGTTATACATTTGCCTACTGTTAAATTCTTCTGTATGAATCATATTTTTCTGTTCTCTTTGCACTATCAGCTATGGTAGGAGAACAATAACACTATCACAAAGGGGCTCTTAAGAGCTTCTTTTCAAAGGCAGCTGAAACGTCTGACTGCTCATGTCTCTGGGCAGGGGAGTTATTCATCCAACAAACACATAGGTAAGATAAAGATAGAGCCTTCTCAGTGTCAGCCTTGGTAAACACCCTTATTTCCAACAGAATATATATATATATATATATATAAAAATATAATACATAACTTTAAGTGGTAATTTTTTTTTCAAAGAATAAATGGATTTGATTTTCATTTGTCCTAATAAGGGTATTTATATTAACCTGCATTTCTTTTCTTTTCTTTTCTTTTTTAATTTTTGGTTCTTAGTCTTAGCCTTTAATGGCTATCCCTCCAGCTCTTAACCTGCATTTCTATAATGTCCAAAAATCCATTTCAGTTGAGATATGAAACTTTCCCTTTAATGTCAGTAATGTAGTAAGAAAGGGCAATTTTACAACAAGTTCTCAAGGGGATTTTGTTGTAGGGCCTTATTCTAAAGCCTGAACCATTTATTTATTTTGCTGGACACTGAAAAGGAAGGGTGGCTTTGAAGAGTGTAAGAAATTTATTAAGGAAGAGAAAGAAGTAAAAAGGCAATGGAGAGGAACTAGAGGAGAGACTTGGGAGAGAAAACTGTGGACGATTATTTAGTGTGAGACAGAACTGAAAGAGAAGAATTACCTGACTACAAGATGGGGAATGACATTGCAAAATGGGGCAGAGACTTGAGTAGAGATGGCTGTGTGTTGATGGGTAGATCTAGTACAGTCTGCCCCTTCAGTGCAAGTTCAAAACTTCATTTTTGTTTTAGAACCAGAACTCCAGGGAACTAATAGAGTTTGGACACTGACATTGTTGAGGACCATCATGGGCATCTCAGAGTTAAAATTCCTTATCAAGTTTTCAGGCACTGAGTAGCACTGGATATTCTCCAGTAACTAAGCACAAGGGGAATTTAGTAATCCAAATTAAAGTGATTTAAAGAAAAGTAAGGCAATCCACATTGCTCCAGTTTTTGTGTTTATATTTTGAGATTATCTTATGTATTTAGCTAAGGGAATTTGGTTTTGGTTAATGCCAAATGTTCTGGGATCAAGATTTGCACAAGTATTTTTTTCTAATTATTTATGCCCACATTAATACTATAAAAATCACCTATAATAATTTATAGGTGATTTTTCCTCTCTCTCTCTCGAGCCTAGGAGAATCTTTCTCCTAATCTTCTCTCTCTCTACCTCTCTAACTCTCAAATCCCTCTGCACCTCCAACAGAATCAACTATAAAGTTCAGAGGGGAACTTCTTGTTTGTTTTTTAGGTTTTTTTTTTTTTTTTTTTTTTTAATTCCTTTTTTTTTATTTTTAATATTAACATATTTTATTGGATGCTGGGGTTGAGTGGCAATTTAAACAAAGGACTTTGTTCAATTCAGTTCAGGCTTACTTGTCTCCTCTTTCCCTCCCCCCCCACCCACCACCCCATATCCCCAGATTCATGCTATTCTGCCATAACATGTTAACTTGTGCCATCTGGTTTCACAGTTTTGTTTTTTTTTTCAGTTTTAGCTATAAATGATCAATCCATGAGTTACAAGACCTTCATGCAAAACCATCCTGCAGGCTGTGGTGTGAACGTATCCAGAGGGGGAACTTCTTAAATATCCCCAAATACTTTCATGATGATACATGAGGAATAGGTGTTTGAAAGGAAACCAGATTTCATAATCTGAGAATTGTTTATTGTTATAACCTCTTGCTATATTTCTTTAGCATATCTTCTGCCAGACTCATGTGATGGCATCCATATCAGTCTTATGAAATGTACCGCTACATGTATCTTGACAGACAAGAAGTAGCTCCCTGTCTCTATCATTCGGACTGTTGTTACATTTAGTTACAAGGCAAGTTGAAGGCCCATGAATCCAATTATATTCTACCCAAAGAAGGCCTTGTCTGTTATTCCTCTGCTAAATTATTTTTACTTCTTTCCTGTTTATCCCTCTGCTAGAATTTGTGGCTCCACATAATCATCTTACATTTTCATTGGACATCAGAGAAACAGAAAAGATCAAATTGGCTGAGATTTTTCCCACACTTCTTTCAAATAAAAGACTGTAACAACTATTCAAGCCTCTTAAAAAACTGAATTATAACTTTTTTGAATTTTGTAAGGACTTAAGAAAATTAGCAATGTACTGGGGGCTGGAGAGTAATGGCTAGCAGTCCTAGCGTAGAGGCGCGGAACCAGGCGTGTGTGACAGAGGGCCCGTCGGGTTTCGCATCCCCCCAGCTACCCCCACATGGGCGGCCTGAGAACCATTCTCGAAAAACTCGCAATTCCAGGGATCTGACACTCCAGTTCCAGGGGATATCCTTACACCCTCTTCTGAACCTTCCGCGGCATTGGCAGAAGGGGAGGATGCACCAACCTTGCAATGCAGCCACAGTATCATTATTACACATAAGAAATAATCTATAATGTTTCCGGGGCGTTCGGTGGCGCACGCCTTTAAATCCTATCATTGAGGAGGCAGAGTGCACGGCAGGATCTTCTGTTGAGTCGAGGCCAGCCTGGCTCCACAGAGTGCGCAGTTCCCAGGACAGCCAGAGCTACAGGGAGACCCCTTGTCTCAAAAAAAAAAAAAAAAAAAAAAAAAAAGAAATAGCATGTACTGAGGCTCAATAAATTTCTTTTCAGTTTTATTTGCAAAAATCTATCTCTATATTTATGTGATTATTTCTTCCTTAAGTCATTTTGTTCTTTTCCTGTATGGAAACTTATACTGTGCCCTGTCACTCTGTTATAATTTAAATAAAGTTTATTTCACAATTCTCAACTCATTGCTGCTTCCCTTCCAGTACCTATATATGGATATTTTAAATTTAGTTCATTTGTTCTCCCTTATTTATCATTTTACTCTCATAGCTGTGTGCTACTTCATGCAAAGCAGCATTGTAATTAATACCTGTTAAGTTATGTTGCAAGTGATGGATTAAATCTTTCTCTTCCTACTTAACTATATATTCCATGATAAAGACAAATCAATCATTTAAATTTTTATTCCCAATGCCTATATATCCCAGTGCTTAGTATAGCTGCTGAGTAGAAGAATATATCTTTAAAACAAACTTTAGTCTGGTTCATAAATAAATGATAGGATCATATGAACACATAGATACTGCAAAAAGTTTGGCTTCCAGACCATTTCTGTATATGTGGCATTTGATCTTTGGAAAATTGCTTGATATACCTAATCTTCACTTTCATAAAATTTAATTAAAATATCTGTTAAATAGATGATTTGTCAAATTCAACTATAAAAAGAACTATATAACTAATGCGAGACTGTTATTTGAATTTGTATTCATGATTTACAACATATTCTAAGAATATTGTCCTAAATAAAAATTCTATAATCCCACAGACTTGATGAATTCAGAATTAATTATGGAAAATGCAAATGGAAGTGCTTTACTGAGAGTTTGAGACTAACGATTTGAATTTTTTAACATTTTTAATTTTTATATGAGTGGCATTTCAGCAACATTTCTTAATCAAATTTAGAGTCAAAAAAGAAAGAAAAAATAAAAATGGGGGGGGGGGGGGGGGGGGGGGGGGGGGGGGGGGGGGGGGGGGGGGGGGGAGAATAGAAAATAACAAGAAGAAAAAACCAAAGGGGGGGCAAAAAAAAAAGGGAAGAAAAAACAAAAAAAGAAGAAAACAAAAGAAAAAAAAGGAAAAAAACAAGAAGATCAAAATAGAAGATGAAAGCAATAATTATAAAAAATGGAAAAACAACAAAAAAGACAAAAAAAAAAAAAAGCAAAAAAAAAAAAAGACCCAAATGAATAATGAAAAGCAGAAAAAAAAAAAACAGCAAGATCAACCAAACAAGACAGGATATGAAGAAACCGAAAAAACAATCAAAAACAAACAAAGAAACGCACATAATGACAAACAACAGAGCCCCAAAAAAGACGGGACCCACAAAAATAAAAAACTAAGGAAGGAAGTAAACCACACAACCACCAACACCCAATACAGACTCCAACAAACCACCACACCCACACAACCCCAAAAAAACAACCAAAGCCCAGCGCCAAAAACCCACAAGCACAGCAAAAAACCCCAACAACAGACACACAAACCCCAACCCGCCCCCCACAAAACAACCAAAACAAACGAGGCCACAAAAAAGAACAATCTCAACCCATGCCTCAAGAATGTCCACCCCCACCGACCCACCACCTACCCACCCCAAACCACCCCACACAACTCTGACACAGCACACAAACCGCCCTCCCACAGCGAACAACGACAAGCCGCAACCGAATCCAAGCCTAAGCTTGCGCTCCAGCCCCGTGATTTTAAAAATCCCCCCCATGAGATCAACGACACCAAGTCCATCTAATGCAGCCGAACCCCCCCCCACCACGCACGAAGGTATAGACCCCCATCCCGTCCCCACCCTCATTCCACACCACCTTCCCCCCACTAATATCTCACATTCATTCCATTTCCCATACACATTAATTCCTGGGTTACAATCTTTGTTGGGTATACTCATTCTTTTAACCTTTAAAGATGGGATGCACAGTTTTAGAATAGGATACTGTTTTTGGTCAGTTCTTTGAATCGGTTTTTCTCTCTTTTTAATGTATTCCCTTTTATCATTTTTATTATTATTCCAAAAAAGATACTATATCCACTCCACACATAAATCAAAATTTACAAAATCTGACAATAAACTACAGGTTAATTCCCAAACACATAGATTTCACGGTTTTAAACGTAAAGTTGCATGCAGGTAAAAGTAAAACTTTACATTCTCCTTTTTTTTAGAACATGAATATTAATATTCCTATATGAGGAGACAAAACAAGACCAGAGGATATAAACATAAGGGATAAGTGTATGAATGGGTTTTTTTATCATGTAGCAATAAAGAGATAAAATATCATTTTACAAAATATTTAACTGGTAAATAATAACGTTGTTTTTTTTTATTTTTAACCAAAAATTCGTGTGGAATTTGTTTTCCCCAAGGAAGTGCTTGAAGGTTCCTCCTTGGCAAACCCAAACAACCATCAATCCTGCCCCTGTGCTCCACACCGGGGTCCCTACCACCCCATGGTCACCCAAATGAGGTCCAGCAAGCATGTATCCTGTCTTGATCTTCCTGCACTGGCCTCCAGGACATAGCCTGGGTAGTCCAGCAACGCCATTTGAATTTTCTGCCTTGATGGCAAGGATTTCCTTCTCAAGTCCTCAAGCTCCTGGTCGAAATTTTAAGTACCCTACATCCACCACGCTATTAGAAAACCAAGAAAATTTCAGGCTATAATCTACCTACTCCAGTGTGCATCCCAGACTGATTCCCAGACAGCCACCCTGGTTGACCCATAAAGCTGTCAGTGGATCGTGGACTTTGGCTGGAATTTCAGCTGGGAATGATAAATAGAGCCTCCATATGTGCCAATTCCATTTTGCCTGAGCTTCCACATAATATAGCATCCTCAAAGTAACTAGATTTCTTATGTCTTAGCTAACATACTATCCAAGCTAATGTCTAGAGCCTATATTCTATATTCTTTATTTGGAAATGATGAAACAAGTTTCTCCTCGATTGGGTTACAAAGGAATGATTGAAATTGCCTAGACAGAAATTTTCAGCACACAATTTAATTTAATTAAGACTGCTGAAGAACATGTTTTGTTTACCTTAAATTGTTACTTAATTTGTACATGATAAATAAATAAATAATAATAAATAAATAATAATAAATAAATAAAACCTTAAATTGTTACTTAATTTGTACATGATAAATAAATAAATAAATAAATGTAAGGAATTATATTTTATTTTCCTCCCAACATAGTTTAATATATTTTGTTACATTTTATTATATTATCCTTACCTGCACTCTACTTACAAGAAAAATTTGAACTATATCTAAGTATCAATTTAAACACTTTTAGTTGAGTTTTTGTATGAGTTACTTTTCTGATGCTGAACTGAAATATCTTGACCAGTAACTTAGAAGGGAAAAATGTTTATTTGGGCTCACAGCTCCATGGTGGTGAGGCAAGCTTAGGAGCAGGATTGGAAAGCCGGCTGATCATATTTCATCCACACAGGACACTGAGGCAGAGAACAGCAATGGCGATAGTCTATAAAACTTCAAAGCCAGGGCATGGAGAGAGATGGCTCAATGGTTAAGAGCACTAGCTGCTCTTGCAGAGGAACTGGGTTCATTTCCCAACACCCAAAAGTTAGCTAAGGACTGACTCCAGTTCAAGAAGGTCTAATGCCTCTTTTGGCCTCCGCCCACATTGCATGACACAGGTAAACTTAGTACATGCAGGCAAAACTCTCATACATATAAATTAAAAATAAATAAACTTAAAAACCCTTAAAGCCCACCCCTGATGACAAAACTTCCTCGAGCAAGGCTCTACATTCCACAAGTTATTTAACCTTCCAAACAGTGCCACTGACTGAGGACCAAGTGTTCAAATTCATGAGCTAATGGGGACATTTCTCATTCAAACCAGTACAGTTCAATATTAGTTACAGTGGGAAAAATTTTCAACTGATACAACAAAGTTACACATTATTATCCCTGTGTAAGTAACAGAAAATAAAAATATTAAGGGTTGATGTTAAACGTTACCTATCTTTATATGTTTGTGTTACAAATAACTCGGAATTTTCCTATGTTTTTCTTTATTTTTTTCTCCTCTACTTCTCTTTTCTTGCCCAATTTCTCCATTCATCTCTTATGCTACTCATTTGACTTTCTTTCTGTTCCGAGGACCACACGTCATACCATACACTGACTAGGTGTACACCTACATACATACAGTTTATTCAGCTGTTAATACTGCTGTCACTTTAAGCAGAAGATACTTCAGATTCTCAGTATGTGAATGTTTTACTTTACACATTGACTCTACCCATTTCCACATATTAGATGTATAAAGACTATAAGATCCAGAAATTTTAGACAATTAATCTGTAAATCTATTTGGATTTTTATGCAAAAGTACTTGGATATCTTAACATCAGTTTGGGATTTAATACAGACAATAAAATTAAATCTATGAGTAAAATTTATTTTAAAAAATAGCCATGGAAGAGGCAGTATTTTAATAACTATTTATTATTAATAAAAATAGCATCCTATGGGCTTAATAAACACGAAATATTATCAAATCATGGAGAGCCTAATTAGTTTTGTGAATTTAAAGTGCTTGCATGGGACAACTAATTACAAATTATGCTCAGCCTTGAATCACTGATTTGTTTCTTTGTTTCTATTCTGATGCTTATAAACTTAAATTTGCCAAGTACAGAGGAAATTTCTTTGGCATCGAACTTTCTAGAATTCCTTTAAAAATCAAGTCATTATTTACTATATAGATACTGCTTTCCATTCACTTATAATCACGGACAAATATAATTTCAATTTTTTGAAATGTCTCATTTTTAGACCCTAGGGTGTAATCTAATTTTGGTGAATGATACATTAGCTATAGTGTTTTAATTAACACTAGTAGGGTTCTGTCAACTATAGCTCAAAATTCTGGCTAACTAAGTTGGATGTTACAGAGAGGTCCTGAATCCATTATAACTGCAATGGAAACATTTAAATAAAATGCATTTACACATTTATTATGTCTCATGATAGTGAAAATGCATAAATAGCTATCTCAGTAAATATGTTTATCTCATTGAAAATACACAGAAAATGTGCTTTGAATGATATAAGCACATTTTATGGAATGCATACCTGTCCTCGTAATTTGATAGTATGTTGCTTTATATGTGATTTTATTCAAGGAACCACATGATAAAAGCATGCCATTATAAATTCAAGGTCTGGTTCATTATTTCCCAGTTGTAAGAAAAAGCATGTTTCTAGAATGAGTTTTCTTCTATATCACCCACTCTCTAAGTCTCCATCCATTCTATCCACAGGTCTACTTTAACTAGGAATTTAGTCTATTTTCAAAAGAATGAATCTTTGTGTAGATGGAGAGAAAAATGAAATGGAAGGAAAGAAAGAAAGACAGGGAGAGAGAGGTAGAAATTCTTTTTTATTATTATTATTTTATTTATTTATGTGTATGAATGTACTGTTTGCGTGTAGGTCTGCGCACCCGTGTCTTGCAATGCCGCGGAGGTCAGAAGAGGGTCTCGGATTCCCCTGGAACTGGAGTTCTCCTGGAATTGGAGTTTCAGACGGTTTTCGGCCGCCATGTGGGTGCTGGGGATCGAACCCGGGTCCTCTGCAAGAGCGGTCAGCGCTCTTAACCGCTAGGCCATCTCTCCAGCCCTGAGAAATTCTTTAGTGTTAATGTCAGTATGGCATATAAGAAAACATACCTTATAGATTCTATATAGAGAGACCATATGCAAATGAATCAACAAGTAGCACAAGATCTCACTACATGGGTAATGTGAAAAAGTTTACCTTATAGAAGTAAAAGCTAAATACTTTTATACTTTTACTTGTACATTAGGGAAATTAGTAGAGGGATGCATGAGGAGACATACTAAGTTATAACTACGAAAAAGTAAAAATTTCTGATACACACTAGGGTGACTTTAGATTACAATTTACACTATAAAATTTCAAAACTATGCATTTAAATGAAATTAGCATAAATAACTTATAAATGTTCATGAAGATAGAAATGTTTAACTTTACAAAATATTACATAATCTGTACATTTGTCTACCAAAACATCATATAGTGAACATACGTAGGTTCAGTTTGTTTATGAGTCGAAAATAAGATCAGTTAAAAAGAAACAATTATTCTTTCTGAGTATTTTAAAATATTTTATTTCTTATTTTCATTTTTATGGGTATGAGTGTATTGGGTGCACATATGTAAATACACCTGTGCTGTGTGATGCCCCAGAGAGGTCAGAGAGGATGGCAGATTCCCCTGGAACTAGTGATGGGCAGTTAGTAGCCCCCATGTCAGTGACGATTTTAACATTCTTTTTTCTATTTATGTGGCGCCATGTGTCTCTTGTGCCATCTTTCTATTCACACAGCTATTTTTTAGACACATTGTGATATAATAAACATTCCAGTATTGGGTATACTCTTCTCTGTGGACTCTTCCAGAGGATCATAGGAAGCAATAACAATCTTCCCTGTTTCATAGACTCCACTATCTCATGATTATGCCACTCATCCCATTAGTATGCATTAAAACTTTTACAAAAAGAGCCAGCATATGATCTCTTGAGACTACTCATCCTAGGGTCACCCATCTCCTAAGATCTTTGATGTGTATGTCTATTTTGTTTAATGAACTTTTGCTTAAACTGTGGATTGCTTGTTACATTTTTTCCCCTCAAAAACACAACACCTGAGGAGAACTGCAGACTGGTAAGAGTATCATGTTGTGAATCCATCAAGATATTAATCAAGTAATTAGTACAAACCCACAGGATCCAATCACTTTTCACTGATTTAACTCACTGTGGTCCAAATCTTCAATATGCCAACCTTTTGAGTAGAACCACCCACAGAAAACATATTTAGCATTCACCGTGGGACCATTTGATAAACGTAATACAATTGGAAGCTCAACAGGATAGTGGAGTAAGAGTTTACATTATTTTGCTGTTGTTACTTTTTTGAGACAGTATCTCACCAGTAGCCCCAGCCAGCCTGGACTTACTACGTGGACCAGGATGGGCTAGATGTCAGAGAGATATGCCTCCCTCTGCCCTGGGAACGCAGTGATTAAAGGTATGCAACATCATGCCGAGAAAGGAATTTTTTTTAATTTTTTCTTATTAATTTTTATTTATTTCTCTATGTGTATGAATGTACTGTCTGCATGCAAGTTTGTGCACCCGTGTTGTGCAATGCCGTGGAGATCAGAAGAGGGTATCGGATTCCCCTAGAACTGGAGTTCTCCTGGAATTGGAGTTTCAGACGGTTCTCAGCCGCCATGTGGGTGCTGGGGATTGAACCCGGGTCCTCTGTAAGAACGGTCGGCACTCTTAACCATCTCTCCAGAATTTATAACATTCATTATCCCACACAGAAAGTTCAACTAGCAATTATTTACAAAAAAAAAAAAGAAGACATGATGAAATCATTCAAGATCAAGTAGAACACAGTGATGAAGTAGAACCCACAAATCTAATCTGAAAACATCATATATGACCAAAGATACCAGATAAGTGTGTCTTCTACTTGTAAAACCAAACTGGCTACCCTCAGAGCTCAATCTTTATTTTGCTTCAATCCCTAAATGACTAATACAGGACCAATATCAGGTACTACTCTGTTACCTGTTACCTCACGCAGAGAAGGAGATGACTTCTGCAGCTAGTCATGACTAGTCAGTGACTCTTTCTTCAAATTCTGGCTGCAATCATGTCCTCCTACCTCAAATAATAGTACCACATGGTCAGAAAAATATATCCTACATACATCCAAAGTATATTCAAGGTTACTAGGAAAGAGTTACAATTGCTGATGAGCATTTTACCCTGATTTCAGAACTTATCCAGTAACCCTGGGAGATAGCACCAGGGAGCTTCTCCTCCAGGATATATCCAAAAGGAACCAGAATAGCCACTTAGAGAATCAAAAAGTAAACACTTCTAAGAAAGCAGTGTTTACTTTTTTATTCCATATTAGATATTAGTATTAGATATCCCATCCAGAATATCAATCTGGCTATACTAAGTAGATGTCTCTGTCAAAAATTGAAAATTACACAAGTAAAAAAGAAACTTGAAAAATAACTAGAAACCCTACTTTAAAAATAAAATATAAATCATGAAGAATACAAGGGCAAAACATTCAGCAGGAGGATTAGCAATGTGAAGATAGAATCAGTGAGAGAAACAGAGAAGCAAAAGAAGAATGAAAAGAGTTGAAAAAACACAGCCATCAGCAAGTAACTAATATTAGGGATTAAAGAAGAAAAAAAGCCCCAAAATAATAATATAAAATTATGACTAAAATTTTCCAACATTTGAGAAAATATGTCAATTTCCACGCAAGGGTACTTCAAGAGTCTCCTATCAATTCAAGCAACACTGGAGTTGAACATGTCACATTATAGTCAAACTATCAAAAATGTCGAAGAAAATGAATGAGAGCTGCAAGAGTTAAGAAACATTTCCCATACAAAGTGGCCAGAGTAGAGTATCAGGAGAGCTTCAGCAGAAACGCTCCATAACAGAGGAAAGAGATGGTGCACCAATGTTTAGAGAAGAAAAACAACATAAAGCCTGCTAAAGAGATGAATTTACTCAGCTTAAACTGCCTTTAAGAAATACACAAAAATGCTTTCCAGTTTATTAACATGTAATTCATCACCACTAATTTTGCTTTAAAAGGAACCATTTAAAGGATGTTGTTCAAACAGAAGGAAAGACAAGTAATTTATAATATAAATATTGTGCAAGCAGAAAATAAATACTATCTGGCTGGGGTAGTGTACATGCAGAATACTCTGGGGCTGGGATGGTGTCAAAAAAGCAATCACTTCTTTGTTACTGTTTATTTCTGGTTTTACTTTCCTTTTGGATGTTTAAGGCCACACAGTTAGCCCAGATTAAACAAGGTTTTTGTTTTCTTGAGGTCAGTCGAGGGTCTGGTCCTCAGGAGTCTCTTGTTCTTTTTTTTGGGGGGGTGGGAGCCCCTGGCTCCTTTCAGTTTTTCATTTGCCAGTTCCATCCACTGGAGGACAGAAGCAGGTCTTGCTAGACCAGGCTTCCTTTTCTGAAGCATGAGGAGACTTTCCTCTTTATAGACTGGACACTGGCAGAAGTCCCATTAGAGGATCTACAAGGCCTCCCTGAACAGGAAGACTGGTGACCCACATTTGCAGGACATTTAAAGAGATGCCCCCATGCATAGTCCCCTAAGACTTGGTTGACCTTTGAGGGCAAGGAACAGAGTTATCCCTTAGGTCCCTCTACCAAAATTTTACAAGTGTTAAGGATGGTCGTTAAGCACCCAGAGAAGCTAAGTTACACCAGGCTGATACATTGAACCTATATTAAAATTGTATCTTTTGAAAATAAACTGTATGTTATTTCCATATCATATTTCTTGATTTACATTTTTCCACTTTAATTTTATATTATTCTAAAAGATACATAGATACCCTCCATCATATACCAAAATTCCAAGGTCTGAAAATAAATGGTAGGTTAGTTCTAGAACCTGTCTAAGGATTCACAATATAAGAGCACAGTTGTTTTCAGACCAGGAGAAATATAACATTAATGTTGCTCAGTTTACCTTACAACTACGTACTTGGTGCTAGCATGCAAAGTTGAGGGATACAATTTGTCTTATTTTTCTGGCACAGTGTTACTTCACTTAGCATAAAATCTTCTAGTTCCATCCATTTATCTGCAAATTTCATGATGTCATATTTCTTTACTGTTGCATAGAACTCCATTGTGTAGATTTACCACATTTTCTCTATCTACTCCTCAGTTGAGGGGCACTTGGGTTGGTTACAGCTCTTGGCTATTATGAAGAGATCTGCAATAAACATGGCTATACGTGTATCTCTGTGGTAGGAAGAGTATGGTGGATATATACTCAGAAGTGGTATGGCTGGGTCAGGTGGTAGGTTCATTTTGAGGCCTTTAAGGGTTCTCCACACTGCTTTCCATAGTGGTTGAACAAGTTTACATTCCCTCTAGCAGTGGATGAGTGTTTCCCTTTCCCCACACCTTCTCCAGCATTTGGTATCATTTGTTTTCTTGATCCTAGCTAGCCTTATCGGAGTGAGATGATATCTTAAAGTGGTTTAAATTTGCATTTCTTTAATTATTACGGATGTTGATCACTTTTTAAGATGTTTCTCAAAAAAAAAAGATGTTTCTCAGCCATCTCTATTTCCTTGCTTGTGAAGTCTCTGTTCATCTCTTTACTCCATCTCTTGAGTAGGTCATTTTTTTTTTACTTCTTTGTTTTTTGAGTAGTTTATACATTCTGGAAATTAATGCTCTGTCAGATGAATCAGCAGTGAAGGTTTCCTGTTCTGTGGGTTTTCTCTTTACTTCCCTCATTGTTTCTTTTGCTGTACAGAAACTTTTGAGTTTAATAAAGTCCCACTTGTCAATTGTCAACTTTATTCGCTGGGCAGCTGCTGTCTGATTTAGAAAGCTTTTTACTATGCCTATGTCCTGTAAGTTGCTGCCAACTTTTTCTTCTAAACCCAAAGTTTTGAGTTTTACATTGAGGTCTTTTATCTGATTTTTGTACAGGGTGAGCATTAGGGGGTTAATTTTATTCTTCTAAAAGTGGTGATCCAGTTTTGCCAACACCATTTGCTGAAGATGCTGTCTTTTCTCCACTGAGTCTTTTTGGCCCCCTTCTCAAATATGAGGTGGCTGAAATTGTATGTGCTCAAGTTTGGATATTCAGTTTTGTTCCCTTGGTCTACAGGTCTGTTTTTGTGCTAGTACCAGGCTGTTTTTATGACTATAGCCCCGTAGTANGTGTTTTTTTTTTTTTAATGTAGGCACCCAAGGCTATAAACTTCCCTCTTAGGACTGCTTTTAAAGTGTCCCATAGGTTTTGTTGTGTTGTACTGTCATTGTTGTTGACTTCCAGAAATGTTTTCATTTTTTTTTTCTTTATTTCCTTTTTGACCCATTCATTATTCAGGAGTGTGTTTAGTCTCCATGTGTTTGTGTAGGTAGCAGGACTTATCCTGGTCTTGATATTGAGCTTGATTGAACTATCCCTTGATAGAATGCGTAAAATTATTTCAATATTTTTGTATTTGTTGAGGTGTTTTTCTGTGCCCTAGTATGTGGTTAATTTTGGAGAATGTTCCATAGGGTGCTGAGCAGAAAGTATATTCTCTGGTGCTTGGGTGGAATATTCTGAAGATGTCTGTGAGGTTCATTTCCTGTATTGCATTGTTCAGTTCAGATGTCTCTCTGTTTATTCTTTGTCCAGTTGATCTGTCCAAAGGATTCAGTGGGGTATTGACATCCTCTACTATGAGTGTGCTGGGGTTAATCTGTGCCTTGAGGAGTTGTGTTTATAAAGATTGGTGCACCTAAGTTTGGAGCATATATATTCATGATTGTGAAGTCTTTATGGTTAATTTTCCCTTTGATAAGGATCTAATGACCCTCTTTGTCTCTTCTAATTGCTTCTACTTTGAAGTCTATTTTGTCTGATATTAAAATAGCAACTCCTGCTTTCTTTTTGGTACCATTTGCTTGGAATATTTTTTTTTCCATCCTTTCACTTTAAGTTGGTGCCTATATTTAAGGTGTGATGGGTTTCTTGTAGACAGCCTATTGAAGGATTCTGTTTCCTAATCAATCCCCCAGTCTATGCCTTTTGATTGGGGAGATTAGTCAATTAATATGTAAGGTTATAATTGAGAGATGTGTGTTGCTTCCTTTCACCTTATTATCCATTTTCGTTTTTGGACTAGGTTTCTACTCCCACAGTTCTGCTTTTATTAATTTCTCTTTCAAGGTGCCTGGGGGTAGTTGCCCCTCTCCTCTGTCCTTCAAATTGCTTCAAGTATTCTCTGAAGGGTTGGTTTTCTAGACATTTATTCTTTCATCTTATTTATGTCATGGAAGATTTTTCTATTTCCTTCAACTAGAATTGACATTTTTGCTGGGTATAGTAACCTGGGTTGACATTTATAGTCATTTAGCAGTGGTAATGCTTTGGTCCATGGTCTTCTTGCTTTCATAGTTTACACTGAAAAGTCCACTGTAATTCAGATAGGTTTCCCCTTATATGTCAGTTGTTTTTCTCTTGTGGCTTTCATAATTTTGTCTTTGTTTTGGGCATCTAGAATTTTAACTATGATATGGTGAGGGGAGTTTCTTTTGTGATCTAGTCTATTTGGTGTTCTATGTGCTTCTTGTATTTTGTATGGGTTTGTCTCTTTTTAGTTTGGGGAAATTTTCATCTATTATTCTGTTGACTAACTGATTCTTCTCCTTCCTCTATCCTTATGACTCAGAGTTTTGATCTTTCATAGTGTCCCACATTTCCTGGTTGTTCCACTCTTGTGTATTTTTAAATTTTTCATAGTCCTTACTTGAGGTTTTTAATTGTTCTGTGTTATCTTCAGGTCTGATATTCTTTTCTCTGCTTCCTCCATTCTGCTTCTGAGGCTTTTGCCCTTTCTTTCCTTTTGATTGGATGAGTGTTTGACTTCCTTTTTCATTTCATCCTGTGTTTTCTTTAGTATTTCCACTTCCTTTTGTAGCTTCTCAAACTTTTCTTGTAGCTCCTTGTGGGTGCCAGCAGCATGGACACTGATGTATGGTGAGTGAGTGCAGTGCCCAGGCAGGAATTATACTGCAGAGTGCTGAACAGGCAACAGTCTGGCATTAGGCGGTAGGGTGCCTAGCAGGCGGCAGCCTGGAGGATCTGGGAGTGCCAATAGTGTGTTGTCCAGTATAGATATTAGATGAAACAGGTGGGCAGTGGAAAGGTTATCAGCCTTTGGCCCCAAGGTTTAAGAACAGCTGCTGGCAGCTGTCTTGTGTCTTTTCCTTTTCCCGTAATCTGGTGGATGAGTTTTGTAATTCAACCTCCACGTATGGCAGAGTGACACCACATGCTCATTGATCCCATTTTGTCCTGTTAAACTCTTGTCGTTATATCACAATATGGATAAATGTTCTAATGTGAAGAAATGTTTAGATTAATGAACCCTAAAATATTTTTTTAGAAAATGCATATTATTTATTGCATGGACTTAAAATCAACATAAATCATTTCAAGCACTTCTTGAGTACACACTATGAGAAATTTCTACCAAAGAACAATGTATTTAGCAGGCAATACCATAAAGACTTACACTTTCATTTTTAGAACATTACACAAGGGCCAAGAATTAATAAGAAGAAATATTGCATAATTAACCCAAGTGCATCCTGTTATATTGCTTCCCAATTTCAAATAATTTTAGGGTTAAATACAAGCCCTTTTCAAGCACCCAAGTGCTAAATTCTACTTTATTTATCTCCACTATCATGATCTTAAACTATCATACTTACTTTGAGAAATCATGGCATAAAAGTTTTATTTTAAGTGGCATTTACGTAATACCTCATAAGACATTACACTCCGATACTGAAATGGATGAACTGGCAAAGGTGCTTTCTGCTTAGTTTGATGACTTGAGTTTATTCTCCAGGACCCACATGATAGAAGGAGAGAACCAACTCTCATAATTTGTCCTGTGACCTACATTTGAGCTATAGTACAAGTATACTGACATTTCACATACACACAAACCCAGTAATTAAATAAAATGTATTAAAAACATAGTGTATTTTAGACATCACACATATTTAATGATTAGAAGTACATGATAGGATAAATAATCTATTTTATTTCNCCCTTTCCTCTACATTTCTTTCTCTAGCCCTTGTTTGCGCGATATCATATATTTCTTGATTTACATTTTTCCACTTTAATTTATATTATTCACTATAAAGAGTACATAGATATTACCCTGCCACGATACACAAGTAGTGTGACCAATGAATGTCCAAGTGTCTGACAATAAATGGTAGGTTAGTTCTCTAGATACCTGTTGGGCAAGTGTATTCACAATAATTAACCACAGCACAGTTGTTTACAACCAGGGAGAAAATATAACATTACATTAATAGTTGCTCCAGTTATCCTTACACTACGTAGCGTTATATGGGTGCTTTTAAGAATGCGCAAAAGTTTGAAGTGGGATACAATTTGGTTCTTATTTTTCTGGTTCACAAGTGTCTACTCTCATCTGTAGCATAAAAGATCTTCAGTTCCAGTCCATTATACTGCAAAATTTCATAGATGTCATAATTTCTTTTACTAGTTAGACATAGAACTCCAATTGTTTTGTAGCATTTCAACCACAATTTTCTCTGAATGCTACTCCTCAGTTGAGATCGGGCACTTGGGTTGTGATTACAGCTCTTGGCTTTATAAGAGGAGACTCTGCAATAAACATGGCTATAGTGTGTATGAGCTTGTGGTAGGAAAGAAGTAAATCAGGTGGATATAACTACTCGACGTCAAGTGGTATGTGCTGGGTATCAAGGTGGTTAGGTTCATTTTTGAGAGACCTTTAAGGGAGTTACACTCACACACTGCTATGTCCATAGTGGTTTGAAAACAATGTTTATACATTTCCTCTCCTAACTGCATGAGATTGAAAAAGTATATTCCACTATTCCTCTCCACCCTTCTCCATGCGATATCTATTTTAGTTTAGCTTGATCCACATAAGCTATCGCTTATCAGATTGAGGTGATATCTTAAAGTGTGGTTTAATATTGCAAATTTCATTAATTATTAGCGGAATAATCACTTTTTAAAGATGTATCCTCAAAAAAAAAAGATGTTCTCAGCATCTCTATTTCCTTGCTTGTGGAGTTCTCTGTTCATCTCTTTACTCCATCTCTTGAGTAGGTCAATTTTTTTTTATTCGTTCTTTGTTTTTTGAGTAGTTTATACATTCTGGAAATTATTCCGCTGTCAGATGTATCAGCAGTGAAGGTTTCCTGTTCTGTTGGGTTTTCTCTTTACTTCCCTCATTGTTTCTTTTGCTGTACAGAAACTTTTTGAGTTTAATAAAGTCCCCACTTGTCAATTGTCAACTTTATTCGCTGGGCAGCTGCTGTCTGATTTAGAAAGCTTTTTACTATGCCTTATGTCTGTAAGTTGCTGCCAACTTTTTTTTTTTCTATTGCCTTCAGGTTAACCCAAAGTTTTGAGTTTTACATTGAGGTCTTTTATCTGATTTTTGTACAGGGTGAGCATTAGGGGGTTAATTTTATTCTTCTAAAAGTGGTGATCCAGTTTTGCCAACACCATTTGCTGAAGATGCTGTCTTTTCTCCACTGAGTCTTTTTGGCCCCCTTCTCAAATATGAGGTGGCTGAAATTGTATGTGCTCAAGTTTGGATATTCAGTTTTGTTCCCTTGGTCTACAGGTCTGTTTTTGTGCTAGTACCAGGCTGTTTTTATGACTATAGCCCCGTAGTATAGTTTGAAGTCTGGGATAGAAATCCACCCTGTATTGTTCTTTTCATTCAAGGTTGCTTTGGCTATCCAGGGTCTTTTGTTTCTCCATATGAATTTAAGAATTTTTTTCCAAGCCTGTGAAGAATGTCTGGGGATTTTAATTGGAATTGCATTGAATTGCTATATTAATTTGGGAAGAATGTTTATTTTTACTATATTAATTTTTACATTCAATGAGCATGGGAGATCTTTCCATCTTCTGATGTCTTCTTCAATCTCCTTGTTCAGGAGTTTGTATTTTTATTATAGAGAACTTTTGTGTCTTTGCTTAGGTTTGTTCCTAGGTATCTTATTATTTTTGAGGCTATTGTGATTGGGAAGTTGTATTAGTCACTTTTCTGTTGCTGTGATAAAACCACCATGACTAAGGGAACTTATAAAAGGAAGAGTTTATTTGATGGTACCAGGGAATTAAGAGTCCAATATGGCAGGGAGGCATGATGGCCAGGGCTGGATAGAAAGCCAAGGTTCACATCCTCCAATGAGCACAGGATGTAGAGAGAGCCTCTGGAGACCAGCAAGGCTTGTTAAACTCACTAAGCCCATCCCCAGTGATGTACTTCCTCCAGCATGACCACACCTTCTAAGACTTCCCAAAACAGTACCACCAACTGGGGACAAAATGTCTGAATACTTAAAGCCTATGGGGACCTCTCACTCAAACTACCACATTCCACTCCCTGGCCCCCATAGGCTCATGAGCATATAAAATGCAAAATGCATTTAGTCCAACCTTAAAAGTCACCATAGTCTTTACCATTCTCAATTCTATTCAAAAGTCTACAGTCCAAAGTCTCTTCTGAGTCCCAGGCCCATCTCTTAATTGTAAGCTCCTGCAAAATCAAAAGACAAATTACATTCTGTAGAACTGAATACACATTCCCATTCCAAAAGGGAGGAATAGAGGCATAGTGAGGAAATACTGGACCAAACAAGACCAAACCAGCAGGGCAAACACCAAGTCCAGTAGCTCCATTTGTGACTTCTGGGACTTGACTTCCAAAGGGCTTAGATGGCTCAGTTCTTCCAGCTTTGCATGCAGCAAACATCTCTTCCTTAGGCTGGTACCACTCCCTGTATTCATCTCTCCTTGGCAAATATCTCCCTGCTCTGGCATCTCGAATGTCTTCTTGGGATCTCCGCTGCCAACCAGACTACACATTCACAGCTTCACACAATGGCCTATCAGGGCCTTCTTTATTCAGGGAAGCCCCTGCTGCACTCTGCCTGGCCTCAGTGGCTTTCTGAAACCGAGGAAGAAAAACTGATGACTCCTTCACTATTGCATCCTTTATGCCTGTAAAGGCAGCATCACGTGAATGAAACTGACTAGTTTGGCTGTAAGTTTGGGATGGACTCTGTCCTAATTCAACCACAATCACAATTTTTCTATGCTCTTTCAGTATTTTCCTTTTAAAAATTGGAGGCTTAGCTGTGCGTGGTCTTGCCCTGAAGTTACTGTTTCTGTTGTAAATTTCCAGGCCTCTCCTTAATCACTTTAATCTCACTTTTTCCATCCTTTGCTTGTAAATATCTAGGCCTCTCCTTAATTATTTTAATCTCCTTATCAAACAGAGCCTCTCCTTCACATACCTTCGCCCCACCATTGATCTTCCTAGTGCACTTTTCAGATCCAAACTGTACATTCGGCATTTCTTTTTGCCTTATCTGCTCTTTTTTTTCCATAGAAGGTCTCCAAAATATTCACCATTAACAGCCACACCATCATTTCTACATTAGGCTGTCTTGAAATATTCTCCCCCAAGGACATTAGCCCATTGCTTTTCAACTTAGCATCAGGCAAGCATTTGGGCTGTAGGCAAACTGCAGCCACACTCTTTGCCAAAATATTGCAGCTGCTGCCTAAGTCTTTATTTTCCTCTGGAACTACATTTTTTACAGAAATGTTTTCTTCCAGGCTTCTACTAGAATGGCCTGTTAAGCTCTGCTTACAGTAGCCAATAGCTTTTCTAGCCCAAAGTTCCAAAATCTTCCACATTTCTCCAAATACCCACATGGTCAGGTTCTTTACAGCCAACAGCCCACTCTCTGGTACCAAATACTGTATTAGTCACTTTTCTGTTGCTGTGATAAAATTCACTATGCTCCTCCAGCATGGCCACACCTTCTAAGACCTCCCAGAATATTGCCACCAACTGGGGACAAAATGTCTGGATACTTAAAGCCTATAGGGGACACTCTCACTCAAACCACCACAGAAGGTCTCCTTATATTCCTTCTTTAGTTGCTTGTTGTTGGTGTAAAGAAAGGCTACTGATTTTTCTAGGTTAATTTTGTATCCTGCCACTTTACTGAAACTCTTAATAGTTTCTAGGAGTTTTATGGTGGAGTTTTAGCATCCTTTAGGTAAACTATCTTATTGTCTGCAAAAAAGTGATAATTTGACTTCCTCTTTTCCAATTGGTATTCCAGTAATTTCCTTTTCTTGTCTTATTGCCCTAACCAGTGTTTCAAGCACTATATTGAAGAGGAATGGTGACAAGGATCAGCCTTGCCAGATTCCTAACTTTAAGGGGAATCCTTCTAACTTTTTTCCATTTAGGATGATGCTGGCTGTGGGTTTCTTGAATATGGCTTTGATTATGTTGAGGAATGATCCCTCCAGACCAATTTCCTCTAGTAGTTTAAGCATGAAGCGATGCTGGATTTTGTCAAAGGCTTTTTCTGCATCAATTGACATGATCCTGTGGTTTTTGTCCTTCAGTCGATTTATGTGTTTTATGATATTTACTGATTTTTGATTGTTGAAACATGTCTGCATTTCTGGTATGACTCCAACTCTATCATGGTGAATGATCTTTTTGATGTTGGTCTGTATACAGTTTGCAAGTATTTTGTTGAGGATTTTTGCATCTGAGCTCATTAATGAGATGGGTCTGTAGCTCTTTTATTTTTTGGTTGCATTCTTGCCTGATATTGTTATTAGAGTGTTTCTGACTCCATAGAAGGAATTTGGGAGATTTCCTTCCGCTTGTATCCTTCTGAACAGTTTGAGTAATGGTGGTTGTAAGTCCTCTTTAAATGTTTTATAGAATTCTGCTGTGAAATCATCTGGGCCCGGACTTTTTTTTAGTTGGAAGGGCTCTTATTACATTTTCAAAGTCTTCATATGTTATGGGTCTGTTTAATCTGTCAATCTCTTCTTGATTTAGCTTTGGTGATTCCTCAGATTGCAAATATTCATCCATTTCTTTTAGGTTTTCAATTTTATGGAGTATAAGTTTTTGAAGTATTCCCATATGATTGGATCATTTAATTGTCTGTTGTGATATTTCCCATTTAATCATAAATTCTATTGATTTGGAGTTGCTCTTTCTTTCTTTTGGCTAACTAGGTTGCAGGTCTGTCTATCTTGTTTATTCTTTCAAAGAACCAGCTTTTGGATTTGTTGATTTTTTGTTTTGTATTGTTTGTCTTTATTTAATTTCATTGGAATTTTTGCCCTGATTTTGTTTTTCTTCCTCTCTTGGATGCAGCCAGGGTAAACGATATTCTGTTTCAGTAGGAGAATGTATGACAAGGTGTGTTAAAACCACAGATCATGGTTATGTTTCCTGGGCGTGGGGCGCCGCCCGTGTAATACCAAGCAACTTGGAGAGCACAGGCAGCTGGATCTTTGTGAATTCAAGCAGCCTGGTCACCATTGAGTTCCAGACAGCCTGGCTACGGGGAGACCTGTCTCTGAGAAAGACAAAAAAAAAAAAAAAGAAATAAATAAGAATAAGAGAGGTTTATACGTATTCCTACTATACAGGTTTTCCTTAATTTTTTTTAGGTTTTTTTTATTTATTTATAACAAGATGTTGCATTCTGATTTAATTGTTAAACAAAATCCAACTGATCTAGACCTGCAGTCCCCAAGCTACAATTTCCTTTAACCTCCACAGATGTCTTCATCGCATCTTTTGCTCCAACAGTTTTCTTTTTCTTTTTTTATTTTATTTGGATGGGATTGCAATTAAATCTTATACAAACATGTTTTCATCTTTTCTCAGTCTATTTTAAAAATTTCTATGTAGAAGTTTACTGTTATGAGAAGACTCCACTACAATTTCTAGTCAGTCTTTGACTCGATTTGGATATTTTGCTGTGTATTCCTTATACTACTTTTGGTTAACATAGGAATATCCTCACAGAAAATTCGATTTCAGGACTATTAAGCATGAGGAGGATGATTGCGAGAATTTCTCTAGTGCAAAGGCCATCTATTATTCACTGCCAAGTTTATAATCATCGGTGTTTTTGTCTTTTCACACATTTATTTATGTTTTTACTGCTACAATGTTATTTCTAATTGATTTTCCAAAAAATTCTTGATCTACTATATAGTCAGTTCTCATATAAATACACTCCCAAATTACAAAACCAGACAAATGATACCAACGCAACATAGGAGACCTATAATGGATTTACATTTTATATGAATTCGACATCACTTGGCCAATGAAATTTTTGACCAGGCAGCTTATATTTGTATTCAAATATATAAATGTTTCCATTTTTTATCTTTAAGATGGTGAGTTAAAGTGAGTTCATATGTGATCTGACTTCTTCTTAGATGTAATTTTATTAAGTCAATTATGTACCTACATCCAAGTTATGTATTAGATTTCCTGCGTTCACTCCAAGCTCATACTTCTAACGAAGAGTTCTCCTTCAGAGACATCACTAGGGACTTCTTCTCGGATTACTGTGATCCGTATGCTGGCTCTCATTGAAATTTATATTATTCACTAACTTTTAATTTATTTATTTATTTTGGATAAGTGCCAATCTAAGAAGAAACTTTGCTCTGATCCCATATTACTGTTTCTAATCTGGTGTGCCTCAATGAACCACTTGCTCGTTGCTACACTTAGGCTGAAAGGGAGCGGTTCGTATTAGCAAGGTCTTAACAGCGTGAGCAAAATGGAGGGACTCACCAAGAAGACAAGCTAGGACGATATATAACAATCGAGGCTACAAGGCCGCCATGTGTTCCTGGGACGAAATTCGGTAATATGATCTCGCGCAGCTCCCTGACAAAGAGAATGTACAGAGTAGCTCACGCTAGCACTCTTAGGGAGAAGGCTGAGATTCTCAGAAGGAACCTTGGCTTTCTATGTTTTCTCAGTATATAGGCACTTGGAAATACTCACGCAAAGTTCGAAAAACACATCTAATAATCATGCGTACACTTGGAAATCAGACTTCCGGGATTGTCTCACACAGGAGGAAATTCTGACCTAATTTTACAATGTAACAGAGAACAGCTTTTGGACGATGTAGACTCAGTACAAAGGGAGTTGATCCCACTAGTATCAGCGCATACATAACCTAATCTATATACACTTCCAGTTGAGTAGGAGAAAAGGCCACAAGCTTCACCCTAAAGAAATTATGCACATGGTAACAAGCATACTCATAACACGTCTCACAGCTTGAGCTATTTTTATTATTTTAATTTATCAAACATCTTAGGAGCGTTGTCGTTGGAAATAATTCGTATAAATAATTAATTTCAATATAATTTAAATGTAATCCACCATAGAGGAAAATGCACAAGATTTTTTAGTCTATCCATGTTAGTCATGCCCACATTTGGGGTGGGACATCAGGTTGGCGGAGTCAAATCCGAAGATATACCCTTTTAAGTCTCTTATTATTTGTATATCATATATCAGTCTATAACTATGTAACACTGACACCCACCACGGGTATAATAAACCATAAAGACAAGTTAGGCATCGTACTAGCATATATATAATGAAGTTCTATATAGAAACATAAATAATTTACAAATCTCACAACAGTGTGGAGTGTGTGTGTGAATCGACGTGCCGGTGACAACAATGTAATAAGCAAAAATGATCGCAATTAACATGACATAGATGGGATGATGGTTGAGAGAAGGATAAATGCTAGTTGATTTTTCTCTGCGTAGAAAAGAAATATTGAAGGTTCTGACAGAAGACTATATAATTAGAAGTCATGATAGATGAAAAGATAGGAAGATAGGCTGGGAAATGTTACGACAGAATGTTAGCTTCTCAGAAGAAGAGAGCTCACAACAGGTGCAGCCCACCCACACACCTAGTGACGCAATCTATTAATGCTACAAGAGCTGGAAATAGCATTATGCAGCGCGAAGCTGAGAAGGCGGATATGCAGAGAGAGATATATTTAATTTTATACTATGAGTGGATTTGATGAGTAAAGGCACTCATATTGAACAAAATTAACATGAATTAAGAACTCACAAGTGACCATCGCTAACAAGGAGGGCCATTATTAGGCCTTGGGCTGGAGTTGTCCACGCCCAGTTTTAAGACCAAAATTAACCCAATGTACTGGGTAATAATCGCACGCCTAGAATATGGAGAAGCGCCTAAGCTATACCGGAGAGAAATGATACAGCTCAGCATACCTTGTCGCATCGCTGCAGAAGACTCAAAGAAGCGACTAACTGGTAGGGCTTACTACCAATTAACTATGCCATGTGTCTTCATCTAAGTACTTTCTCACACTGTAAGCACTAATCAAACACACCTAGACAAGCGCGACGAGATGCATGCGATATCTAGTATTACGCATCCAGGACAGTGAACAGAGGAATATCACAAAAATCTTGTAACCAGCCGCGTAATATTTGGCGAAAGTATAGATAGGCGGGTGGACCGTATCACAAGGAGACTGCGTTCCACGAGGTAGCGCGTTGGAAATAATTAATACCCCTCTTGCTATTAAGAGAGGATAGTACTGTTCTATCCTAACGGATCGTTCATTGTAGGATTGCACTACATAGCCACCCTGCAGAGAGGACACGAAGGACGGCTAAACTAAAAACTGGAACACTTTTGATATTAGCTCGAGAACTCAATTAAGACTCTGAGTAACTAGCATGACAAGAAGATCATAGAGAATTGACCATAATAAGAGGAAACATTAGAGAAAGAAGTGAAGATACTAGGGCTAACCAAGCGAGGATAATCCTAGTGGAATGATATAAATACATCATTTCTCTCTTGCTTTGAAGATATGCTTTGAAGAAACTATTTAAAAATCTGACATTATGATTACTGATTACTAAAAACCACCCCACCAACGAGATTATTATTCTCTTGGGTGCACGTCAAGTATGCCACCGGTAAGAGCGAGAGTGAACATCAGCAACTGTGCTTAAACATAAGATGATCCTGAGGCAAAATGTTCCTCTCTGCTTTTTGCTGATGCAAGCTGCGACATCTAGTCCGCTGTTAGCATGAAGCGACTCTAAGTCATAGGAAACGGATTGATTGGTCTAAATTTATTACCTTTGCTACAAATCTGGTGCTACCAAAAGTCAGAACCATTCTCATCATTGGTGGAATCGGAGGCTTCTTCCAAATACCATTATTTTAATTAATACTTATTTATAAACTTGAAAAGGGTTTATGCTTGTCTCATGGGGTGGAGGAGCATAGCATAATGTACTCTGCCCATGTCTAGGAAGTCTGGGGGCACGTTGACCACCGTTGATACGGTGGACTTAACCTAATTGGAGCGGAGGTTCGAAGTATATATGTATGGTTATTCGGAGTATACCTCCGTGGAGCAATGCTGTGACGAGCTTCGCAGGAATGAGTAGTTTCAAGAACAAGTCTACTTAACTCAGCCACTCAATTAAACATTAGGTACGCAGTAGACTGGGAATTCAGAAAAAACCACACAAGGGAGATCACTCTCATAGTCCGAGCATCGATCTTCTAGGCACTCCTAAACTTGCATAAGGCCATTGATCATTATTTAAAAAACAATGAAGAAATGCACAATATAGAAATAACTGATCCCTATACCACTTTCTCATGCTCCGCAAGGCTATTCATAATTCTTTAATTAAAAACATATAGCGTTGTGCTATATCGCTTTGTACGATTTGTTCTAAGATATAAACCAGACTGCAAAAGTTTAAACGACGAATTTGACAAGAGAAAAACAACTCCTTGAAAAAAGCATCACTTATTCACTCTCCCTCCTTCTGTTCCCGTATTCCCTTTCCTGCTCCCCTTTATCCACCTATCCATTCCCCGTGATTTTCCCTATTTCGCTTGTTTGTCCAACTCTAATTTCCTCTTTCCTGAACCGCAACTTGAATTCCACGATCACTTTCCCCTTCTGTCCACGTATACCTGATCCACTAGAGATCCCCTTGTATAAAACCGATCTCTTCCCCATTCTATCCTGTACGACTGTCATTATACCTGGTAGTCTCCTCTATGATTACACACGTCTAACCACGTGCCTCCCTATATACCGTGTGCGGCGATATTCTCTCGTTTCAGCTGCCAATCCCATACATCATTTGCCAAGCTTATCCCTTTCCCTTACCATCTATTTCCTCTTGATAACCATAACCCCTTTACTCACAGTGTTTTTATTCCATATCTCGGATGCCATGACAGCTGAGCCACACAAATGCATGTGATGTTAAGACCGGGACTCGTGCCATCGATGAAAATGGCCTAGACGTGGTAAAAGCAACCGGACCGGCATTTGTAACCAACCATCGATTATCCAGTAACGGACCATTAGAGTTATACGAAATACCCAACAGCAACTCCCCACAATGCAGTGCCACTGAGAGAGTCCAATGTGAAACATCTCGAATACCATGAGAACCCAGACTCAAGAGATACGACAGGCGTCCTCGCAACAAGACCTCTCGCGAGCACTATGCCATACTGCCACACAAGTCTTGGCCAGACTCGCGCATGCAAGACAGTCAATCTTTGGACATTACATTACCCAGCACATGGAAAATAATACTAATAATCCCCAGTATGAACCTGTACCCAGAATAGCCCAAATACACTATGTCCGCCCGGTGCACAAAGCTCACTTGGTTAAAACCTTATAGTCTAAACCACACATGGAAAAGGACAGACAAAAGCACAGAGAGATCTACTGAGACCGAGGTACAGCTCGTCTACTCAAGGAGTTGGACCAAGAGACCATGACCTTAGTACTAGCATAAAGAGAGCCGGAGCGGTAACCAAGAGAAGAACACACAAAAATAAACATAGAGAGCAAAAAAAGAAAAAAAACAATGGTTGGATCAATTCCCTTCCTGCTTAAAACATGTACAAACATGATGAGGAATGCAGCTAGGAAACAAAGTTTACCACTGAAGACCATATCAGATGAGTGCATAGCCGTTTAATATTGTGTACAAAGAGGAAAACCCAAAGACCACAACTTAAGTAGGCGTTCCCATTATTATGAAATTAATCTACAAAGAAGTCAAAAGAATAACATGGAATTGAATTTAAGTATCTATGCCAGATAATTCGAGTCTAGCGTTTAAAGATAATATTTGCTAATAAGTCGACTGGATCTTGTTATGAGGCCACAAAGGCGGCCGTGAAACCTCGCGGACGTAGAGAAAATCACTCAAGACAGACTAGACCCTAATCCCATCTCGAGGACAGGGAAGATTCCTCTGTTCGCAAAATGCCTCCTGCCTCGCGCTTTAGAGCCACTCTAGAGGGTTGATGTAAAAGGCGCACGAATGCCATCCAAGACCCGATCTCTATCTGATAGATTCTTGTTCAAAGACAGAAGCTAAATAACAGTATCTTCCATGAAGTTGCCGGAGAGATTCACTAAAGAAGTCATAGGAGACAGAGCCTGAGAGTGTGGTACCTGGCATATGAAAGAGCACCCAGAGAAAGCGCAATTGTGAATGTATCTTCGCTGCAACATCTACATTTGCGGTGTATTAGTACAATGACAAGGTCCATCTTGTTAACCGGTCTGATCACCGAGAGAGACTGAAGCAGATCAGAAATCAAGGCGAATAGCGATCTCTCTGGTCGTTGAAGATGATTGCTGCTGAGGGACCCAGTATTCAGTGTAAGACCTTATAGGTGGGGTGACAAGATGAAGAAACCGACCGCACGAACCAACAAACATAAAGACAATTATCTCTGCCAACAACAGTAGATCCATTGAGAGGTACCTGGCGATCATGGAGCCTGGTAAGGCACAAAGACAAGCGATTAAGCATGAAGTACAACACAGAGTGATGATGGAGGTAACTGACCAACAACTCTTATGTAGATCACACCAAATAACGGATGAATCACACCCATCATCCCAGCCTACCTATCTTGACTACGTAGCTGCATTAGTAGGTTTTATTATGCAGTTCGCCGCTATAAATCTGCCTTGTGAGCGTATACCACAAGAGGTCAAATGGATTCCTGTGAATTGTGTGTACAGAAAGGCGAGCGCCCCACGACATCCTCGTCCACGTGAGCTAAAATTGACACCAGCCAGGCACTGGGCGCTTTGATACCACTGGATAGACGACCGGAATAACCTTTATAGACCGGGCGAGCCTTGTATAGAGCGTATATAGAGCCTTGCGAGCATGTTGAGGTCTCTGCGGATAAACGTTCGTATTGAAGATACCAGGGTTCACACTTTAAGGGAATAAGAAAGTAAGAAGGTAAGGAAGTATATTGTAAATTGAGTAGAAAGATTCTCATGTATCCAAGTTCCCAGGGTAGACCACAAATATCGCATAGCAACTGTGATGGAGTATGGACTTCCGGTAACTAATCGTTAGATAACATATCCCCGCCTATTGTGTTTGATCTCTGTAGATCATTTGGCGAGATGTCGCTTTGCAGCGAGAGTATGGGCCTGTGGCCTGAATATGCTTGTCTGAAGTTTCGTCATTGACTTTAGTCAAGCAATAGGTGTTAGTGGTGGTTGCTTCACACCGCTATAATATTTATGAGCCATTCCCGTAATGGTAAGTCTGAGTATCATCTGGCTCCATCCAACTCCGTACTCCATGTTCCTAATTTCCAACATAAAATGAAAAACTAATGAAATTCAGACTTTATGAATTGTATCCTAAACTGGTAGCGCTCCTTTCAATGAGGAAGACTCATTGGTAGAACACTAGGAGGAAGGAGAAGAGCCTGAAGACAACCATCAGTGGTTACCCCGCACTTGGTGAGACAAAGGTCTGGGGTAGATCCATCAGCTAGGGCAACAAAGCATAATGAGTTGAATAGACAACAATCTAATCTTAGTTCAGTTTGGGAATGCAGATCTAAACTATGCTAATCAAAGAAGAATGATCCACAAGCTATAAATCAGAAATTGAGTCCCAAGAAGTTTCACAGGAGGCTATAAGAGATGAGAAAAGCAGCTCAGCCAATTATATTTTTATAAATCTAACCAGCTTTACAATGAGTTCTATATAATGACCTGCATAGAATGCTCAAGTTCTAAGTTCCCAGCACCGAGGAGAGTACTAGATCACGAGACTACATTGGTATATGATTTGGCTTGCTTAATATAAATCATGTGTACCATCTGCTAAACCTAAATCATAGCTCTCATACATAAACATAAGTACGGAATCGATGCCGTAAAAGAATTAGATCATATTGGCATGGTGGGGGACCCCTAGAACTAAATGACCGGATATATCAGATTGCAGCTTCTGATTTGCATAACATACAGTAAAGATCAAGAGATAACGTTTGAAGTCATAAGATTGAAACTCACATTAAACTAATCTGAGCTGACCCTACTTGTCTACTCTCCTTGTGAATTACTTCGTGGAGCCATTCTGAAGTATACTAGGTGATCTATAAATACATAATCACCATACTCACAACTAAGTTAATTAAATTTCTTTTATACACAGCGCGGGTTCGTATTTCACCTAGTTGTAGCTCTCGAGACGTGGATGCTTTACCCCCAGATCAGGCTGATGCACACAAGTCAACCGCTTTAGCTAAGACATGCACCTCTTCCGATTCCGACTAACGAGTCCATTTATTAAAGAGCTGATATCTACATATATAAATAGAGATAAGAAGAATTATCTGCGAGCTACTTGTGGATAGTTCTTTCTTTTATGATGAATTGGCTTTCCAGACGTTAAGAGTATGAATTAATAACAGTTCTCAAAGGGATTTACTTCCTAAGGTCGGTCATATACGCTTCATTTATATTATACGTGAATAGAAATATTAATGATAACTCATTCAGTGCATTTACTGGTTTTCAAGAAGTCATACAATAAGCGCTGACTTCTATAGTGAGTAGAAAAAATACAGGCAGGATAACATCTTGTCGTATCATCCAATCCCGTTCACTGACAGAGAGAGATACTCCTACTGGTATTAGGGATACACTATAATAAATATTATTTCCTGAAAGTGCCCATTATATAGTTCTTCCACAGCGATCGAATGGTCTACAGTACATAGGGGTTAATGTATTTTGTGGTGCCAGAGATATTCATAGGGTAATATATTGTCCATTGATAGGGTGGGATGCAGTGTTAGCGGTGTATATATTTGTATTTTAAATGCCAGTGAAGCAATCTAGAGACTTTTGGCGATGACTTCCTATGAGATCGAAACTGGGTGGCAACTACCAGCTACAAAACTCAACAGCAAACAGAGTAGGACACAATGGATAAAGATCTAGGCTCAACAGGTAGATAAGAAGAAAATGCAAAACGCTCGTAACGCACATGAGATATAAGATATAGATGTGCAGGTTAAGGCAGGCGTTGAGGATAGAAATACAATGTGGTGACAACACAGCATATGACTTCTAATGTTTCAGCTTCCTACAGATATGAGCCAATGCCTTTGGGAAAAGATTAGAATCTTGCTCTATTCTGTTGATCATACAACACTTCCCCTCAGCAGGGCATCCCAGTAAGCAAGAACGAGATGGTGCCCAGGTCTCCTGAAATAACTGTTCTCTTAACCATTATGCGTGAGATATCTCACCAGATCACTCGATAGAAATGCAGGCGGTTATTGCCTATGTAATAAGTAACAGTATGGGGTGTGGACGGACAGAAGAGATGGCATTGTCCTCTATCCTCTGATCTGAGGCCAGCCTGGTCAGTTGGAATCGGACTTGTGCCTGTACAGTACATCAATATTTATCAGAGACTCTTCTTCATTATACGGCAGAACAAAACGCATTTAGCGACTACATCAATAGGGAAGGTCACTGTTCTATTATACTCCCAGACGCTCCGGAGCACGGCAGTCAGGATAATTGCGTCAAGATCGAGGAGTGGATTTCTATATACGCCTGGTTCATAGTGTACGTGGATTTTCATTGTGATCATGGATGTGGAGGTAGCTACACATTGGAACATGCATGGAAAATATCTAATACTGATAATCTAATAATGAAGACATCATTATATATTTAGCTTCTTTGAGAATATTCATCAACAGATGATAAACTTTTTGGCTGTTCATTTACACAAAGAATACATATTTATAGGTACATAGCTGCGAATAGAATCTATTTATCAATGTCTTTTCACCATATATGACATAATCAACAGTAATGTATCGATCATCCGTATCACGCGAGTACTTTATCGTTTATGTCATATTTTTTTGTTGTTATTATATATATATATTTTAGGTCTTGAGACAGGAGAGGTTCTTTCTTTTGTTCTAATCTGGCTGTTCCATGGCTCACGTTCTTTGTTAAGTTAACCAGTGAATTGGAACCACTGTCGTGACTTCTAGAGATCTCTGTCGCATAGACCTTTTGCTTCTTCTGCGCAATTTGTCGCCTTATGGTATATGGTTAACATAGGATCGTTGTAGCTTCAACCACGCCATGGACTATTATTGATTATATTATCTGTATCGATTGTGAATCAATTGTTCTTGTATTGTCTTGACAGATGTTCATTAGTCTGGGTCGTACAGACCCTGGTTGTTCGTGGTGCAATATTGACAATGTGACCCCGCAGGTAGTTGTCAATGAGAGAGGGGCAGAGTGTCAACGAAAATTCTTACTCATCCTTAGGATGAGTATCCCAAGCTTTATTGGACTGTGAGTTTCTTCTCTCTTGGCGTAAGGTAGGAGTTGGGTCTATCATGGTCATCAGTCTGGGCCGCCATAGTGTGGTCTGCGGGGGGTCGCCCCATCGCACATCACTTCCATTTGGGGTACGCTCATGTATACAAGAGCGGTCGGTGCCCTCCCTGCTCACTTATCGCTAGGCCTATACATCTCTCCAGCCACGATCCCAGCTTTTCAACTAGCATTTGATGTGCTCAGCATTCTCTGCCTCCAGATGGAATAAAACTGGAGGGAAAAGGTGCTGAGGTCCAACATGGTGAAGAGTAAAGGTGGAACAGGGGATGAAGAAGGCGAACTGTGTAGAAGGGAAGGGTATAACCAGAGAAAGCGGGACAGTGGAAAGGGAAATGGCGAATCATAGAAATAGGGGAACAAAGGAATATGAAAAGGGGAAGTGTGAACGTGTATCGAGTGGTAAAAAAGGCAAAAGTTGAATGAACTAGAGTGCAGTACCATAGTGATAATAAAGAGGGTAACATGTAACAGTGAGCCAAATCGGAAAAACCAGCAGTATGAGTAGGGAGAGTATCAGGTAAGATGGTTGAATGAATATAGGGTACAATCAGGAACCGGCAGGAATATTATGATCACACCCATGAGAAGGGGGTCAGTGGAGAGATTCAAAGGAAGGACTATGAAAAGAGAGAAGAGTGAAAGAGGATCAACGGAGAGAATTATGTTTAAATTCTCTCTGTCTATATAATCTTGAACAATTTCAGGACCCAGAAATCTGCAATATCTGCGAGATTACTACAGATACATTTTCTTGAGGTAGCATGTACTATAATAATTGACCGTTTGCGAGGCTAGATGGCTCCTAGGCCCTGATGTTAGTGTATTACTGTGCCATTGATGCCTTCTTGAAGATGTGAAAACACGTGTTGTTAGTCGATCTGTTCGCCATGCACTTTCCATGCAGTTGCTTGTGGGCTGAAAGCTTGCCTGAAACTCCAATTCAGGAGAACTTCAGTTCCAGGGTCATCACCTCTTCTAGCGCCATCTCGCAGTGCTCGATTCAACGATAGTCACGAGGTGACAGATCTCTAGTCATATTGCAGATCTAGTACATTTCATTATCACATACTTCAGAAACTTGATATTATAAATTTTAGATTAGAGAAAAGAGTAATAGTCTCATCCTACTGAGACTATTTGCTGGTTAGCTCACTATCTAAATAGGAAGATAACATACACGCTCTTGCCTAACGTTATGATCTCTTTGGGTCGGACTCTATGGATTTTCTACTAAGTATTGCTAATGGATATTACCACAAGCGAGAGGCAGGACATTTAACGACTAGTTGTTTCACCAGTTAGCAACTGCATGAAGTTCTGCACAAGTTTACCTCTCCATCCCTCCGAGGGCCTGCCTGATGGGGGAGGTTGAATTCATTGTGATGCATATAATTTCTCAGTATTTGAATCTCTCTCAAGAACATGCTCTCAAAAGCAATAGAGAGGATGATCCTATATCTCAAGGTGGTATTGCTTCACGAGACCCAGGGTTTGTTAACCCAGAACTTTGTTTGCATCTTATTACATACCTAATATCTTTGCGATGCATAGCGAGTGAAATTACCTACTTGAGAGCTTCATTCTTGGCCCTGTAGTTCGAGTGAAGTGACTTTCGGAGCAATTGCGACCAATATAACAGTTCTCTAGGAACATAGTACATCCAGCAATGTAGGGGAAGTGCTACTATTCAACAGCGCTCAACCCTCCGTGGTGACTGCTAGCTCTGTAGGGTCGTGGGGACTTCTAACTTCGATTGCCTCCATTAGGGTGACACCATGTACGGGTGGATTCCATATCATTACATAGTCCGGGAGAGTATGATATATCCCTGCGTGTCAGGCCTTTGGGTGCACACGGAAGATTGTCAGTGAGACACAGCAATGGGAGCACTGTGGGCGGCCGTGGACAGGAGCGAGCTTTCTACGAAGCTGGGCTGTCAGCTTTCTCCCACTGGCACTGAAACCCACACTTCCGAGCCTTAATTGGTCCTGCTCTTGTCTAAGCTGGAATTGGGTCAGATTGTGGTTTTCTGCAATTACATCTCAATTTTAGCCTATGAGGCTGTCATCACAAATAACGTTGAGAAATAAATACGTTGAAGGATATATTACACGCAGCACTGAAATTGGCTAAGAGCAGCGGTAGTGTGGGCGGCTGTCTAGCTGGATCTTCCCCTAGGAAGCTGAGTTTTGCTTCCCCACCACTTAGGAAAATCTCTTATACTTGACCCCTGCAACTCAAGCTTAGCAATACAGCCATCCCTTCCACCTACACGGCAGTTCAACTTGCACACACTGTGCACATGCACACGTGGACTGACACTACATCACGACCAGATACACGCCTGTAGAACAGAGAATTAAAATCTAATTTTGAGAAATATTCTGCTATGGATGGTGGCATTTCTGGTAAAATCCTGAGGGGTGCAACTATGACTGGACTAAGAAAATATTATAGAGAATAGGATTTCTTCGGATCTGGAACCACCAGCCCGGATGGCCACCCCATAATGTGGACGCATTACATTCTCGCGACGCGGCAGTATTTAAATCGCCACAGCGGAGAGGTAGCGCGTACCCATCATTATTAATTCCTGTGGTCTTTTGCCTCTCTCTCACTAGGTGAGTATTTGTCTTTGACTAGCATGTATAATCCCTTTTGGATCCCAAGCGTGTACGAACTGGAGTCCCGATGGAATCCACCAGTCCTTCACACCAGATTGGGACAACTGAGACACCCAGCCTTGCAGACTGAACATTTCCCTGGATTCTCAGCCTCACCATGCATAGGTGGGCTACTGAGCTCTGGTCACGTGTAGCAACACTCAACTAAATTGATATTAGCGATATTTTTCATCGCCTGGTATTGATTCGGTTTCTTTAGAGAACCCTGTTAATAAAGATTGTGGCAGCAGGAGTGGTTCTAGGGAAAAAGAATTGAAAGGATGATTTTCTTTAGTGGGCTTGGTATTTTCTGGAGCCAGCTCTCCAATCCAAAAAAGCCTAGAGTTACTGAAGTATCTCCTGGTGGCATGAAGAGAAATAATAATCCTTGGTGTAGTACTATGAATAATTAGAAGACATTGACTCACAACTCAACCCTATTGAGGAGGCAAGGAATTAGAGAACTCTATACATATACAACTGTGAGAGAAACTGTGAAAAAGGATAATTAATGATGTGCCTGGTTGCCCAGCATCTCGGTAGTGATAGAGGAAATTAAGGAGCTCAGTGATAAAAAGCTCTGGATTCGAAACAACAGATTAAAGTTTCCTAAGGGCTCTGGAAGAGAATCTTCTCTCCAGCAGCCAAAGAGCTAAAGTGGCAGAAAAACAAGCTGGAGCCCTTATTATACATTTGGCTAATTTACAACGCAAATTTAATTCCCAGCACAAAAGTTCAGCAGTTAAAGTGAAAGCACTGGTGGGGAAAAGGGTGACACCCTGAAACTTGGGATGGAGATGTGTGGGAGAACCATGATATTGAGGATTTTGAACCCTCGGATTCTGAGGAATTTTCTTTATCTGAGAAATTAATCTCCCACCCTCAGCATAGAATTCCACACACTCACAGATCCCTCTCTCCCACCCTTCGCTGAGAAACTAATCTCCCATCCATGGGAGCCTCAATCCCTCAGGGCCCAGACAATGTTCCTCTAAATCGATAACCATGAGAGCTAAGCAAGCCCCAAGGGTGAAAGATGAAAGGGTCAGAGAGTGCATGCCTACACCACTAAGAATCATGAGTGCTGATCATATCTGGCAGAAGCCTAATGATCTGTGGGAATAAGATTGTAAGAAGGCTGGGATAAATAGTGAAGAAACATAGGCACATGGTCAGCTGAGTTTTAATGCGATTCGAGCCCTACTGAGTAGCAATTGCAACGTTCATATATTGGGAGCTCGAAACATGAAAAAGGTGTTAAAAGATCATTTGAATCAGTGATGACTGAATCTACTTATTAAGTACCCAACATGGCACAAGAGTCTATCACTAACAGCGAGTATAAAGAGAACAATGATATCGCTGAGCATAAAGACATTGGAAGGGTATGTGCCAGGCCTCAGCAGATGCCGCAGCTCGAATTAGTAGGATCTCAAAGTGCAATAACCAACTATCTCCACCAATAGAGGACCCACAATACCAGCAGGGGACATGCCATCACAACCCGAATTTAAGAGTGAACATTGAGTAAGGTACTAGAGTAAGGAAGAACACACCCAAACAATTTCAAGAACTGTTTGCTCTAACTTATCATCGTAAGCAGGATCACAGTTAGAGAAGAGTGTTGCTCTAGACTGCAGAAAAGAATGTAACAGACATAGAGACCACTACAGGACATCAGGATAGCGTACAAGGTGGCACCACCTTGAAAACAAAACCAATGAAATAGTTACTGTAATTATCGTAATGGGTGGCAAAGACAAAACAATGCATATAATGGCATAACCTGAAATGATCCATGAACCTGCAAATCAATCGAACGCTGTGTCCTGGAACCAAATTTTAAGAAGCTACTAATTATTACTGATCTGTATAACAGCAGAAAGCCCTAACACAAAATGATAAATCACGAGGATAGTATCTTAAGCAGTAGCGATTCCGGTCCAGTTACCAGATCACAACCAATGGAGCACAGTTCACAGAACCAAACCCCTTGAATGATGGGGTGGCTGGGTTCCAATGTGGAAGGACCTTGTCATAATATCAAAGAGTTATGCTGTTTGTTTTCCTCCTGTCCTTCCCCAGTTTGACCTGAGGCCTTTTACTAGTGTAATTGTACAATGGGTAAAAGGAAATAATCAGACTTTCGAGGCCTATTGGATACTGCTACTGAGTTGACACTGATCCCAGGAGACCCTAAAAGCACGGTGTGGCCCCCGTAAATAGGCCTATGAGGGCCAGATATGGAGTTTTGCATAGTCCTGCTCACAGCTGGGACCATGGATCCTCAGAACTACCTGAATGTTATCCCCACCCAATCTATAATGGAAGATCATTAATTAGAATAGGCAGAATCCCCACATCGTTTCCCTGACCTGTGAGGAAGGGCTATATGGTTGGAAAGCCAAGAGAACCAGGTTGCCTTTCCCAGGAAATAAGAAACCAAAAACAGTCGTATTCTGCAGGGATTGCAATGAGAATTAAGTGACTTACCTCAACTCTACAGGAGATTTGAAAGATGCCAAGGGGGAACCAACCACAAGTCTCCTTTAGCCTCAAGTATTGCCCTGTGCATAAAAGACTGACATGGAAGAATGACAGTTGACATTGAATAACTCAAGCCAAGTATCGAACACTAATTGCACCACTGATATCCCCAGATGGCTGTCCTTGGGACTTGACGAAATAATGATGATTCCTGTACCTCTTGGATGCACTATTTGATCTAGTAGCCAATAAGCCCATTCTATCTTCTTCAGCTGGTTCTCACTAAGGCCACCAAAGCAATGCTTTCAGCTGGCTAGCCAATCACTATATTACCTTTATGTCTTACACACACGTATCGTTAACCTATCCCTTATCTACCATGATCTCTTATTATAAGTTCCATGAGAATTAGCAATGAGCCGAATACGTGATTAAGCGTATATGACTCTTGCAAAAAATATCACACTGGTCAACTATATTGATGTTGTTATGCTGATTGGACCCAAGTGAACAGGTAGGTAGCGACCTGGTCTAGACTTGTATGGTAAAGCATAGTGTTTGCATGAGAAGCATGGAGAAATAATCACTAAATTCAAGCCATCACTACTCAGTGTGAGAGTTTCAAGAGTTCAAGTGAGATGTGCAGCATGTCAGAGACAATTCCCTTCAAAGTAAAGAATAATTGTGCAGCGTGCCCTCCCGTCCCAAGAATAGAAGCACAAACGATTAGTGGCCTTTTGGATCTCTGAGGCCAGTCGTATTCTCATCTGGTGGGTTATCCTCATGACCCATACTGTCGAGGGTGATGCGTAGGCGACTTTAAACTTTGGGGAGTCTAGGGATACAGTTTTGGGTGTTTTGGAGCTGTGATGTGGTATATGTGCGGATGGCGGATGTTACGTAGGGGGGTGACAAGCTTCTTCAACATCAGGCGCAACAGTGCTGCTACTGCTAGGACAATATGACCGCAGAACCATTATCTGCTTAGGTATCAGTGAGCATTAAAAAAGATACGTCCGATCTGAGTCATCCCATAGGGGCGAATCACAAGTGGAGCCCTTGCGCATTTTTGAGAAGTTCTTCTACTTCTAGCTGCGAAGCTACTATCTCTTTTGAGAGAACCAGCTCTTAGCTCTTAGGGCCTAGTGGAACTAACTTAGACTAACAGCCACCAAAGTCACCAATGCAATCCTGACGCTGCCGATAACAACAGCGGGTGCTTATCTGACCCACAGACGAATTAACAGTAGTGAGTTGCCAGCAGCAACCATCCTCGTACAAACAGAAAGTGGTACAAGTAGTGATGCCTGGGAGGCCTGAGCACGAGCAAAAGCTGCATGAAGATGTTAAGCTCAAATTGCCTATCGATCCCTCCGTAACAAGCCTACTCTGTAGCTAAGCACAACAACATATGCCTTATTCATGGTGGTAGTTGCCTGGCCTTACCGCGTTATGTGTTATCTTGTGCCTGGCGCACGGTGACGTTTATCATTGACTGATAAGGAATAGAAGAACTAGGACTGGTTTACAGACTGCTGTTCGGTGCGCCAATGCAATGCACCACAATTCTTCGCTGGCCACAGCGTCAAGTTGTACGTTACTGGTCACAAATACCGGCTTATGAACTCTAGACTAAACTACATAAAGGAAGTCTACTTGGGAAGACAGCAAAGGCCCACGAGTCTATATTGCTGGCGGCAAAAATATCACGGCCAAAACGTAGAACAACATTGTATTGTGCAAATCTTTTTTAGAATCAGCATAACAGATATGACGATAGTGTCAGGATGAATGCGCTGGGGCTCGGCAAGACTCGAGAAATGGGTAGATTAGCTAGTCATCTAGGCGTCCTGATTCTGGAGCGTGATCAATTGGAGGTGCTGATGGTCATAAGACGGGAAGCATGACTAATGAAACTGGTCGAGAAAGACATTTTTGGAGATAAGTATGAGGAAAGGCTCGTGAAAAAGGTTACAAGAGAAGTAAGACATCTGTCAGTTCATATAAACAGCTGCTAACATACAAAAGCGATCATCTCACAGAAAGATATAGATCGAATCAACACTATCGAGAGTCATACCGTAATCAGAACCAGTCCCAACTCCCCCCCTTTCGCAGCCAATCCTGTGCCATGCCGAATTCCAAGACACAGTTGCAGCGGTGGCAGAGAAGACGGCTATGCATGGCTCGACAGCATGACTTCCACTCACAAGGGCCGATCTGGCTACAGCTGCTGCAAAGTTCCAGATTTGCCAACAACAGAGNGGCCAAGAAGGAAGAAAAGAAAGAGGGGCAGAAGGAACAACCAAAAGGTGCAGCCGGGGATAAAAATTGCGGCCCAAGGGCAAATATTGTGAGGGGTGAAAGCAAGCCCGTTTCAAGCACCAAGTGCTAAAGGCGACGTTAGGGATCCCACGAAGCAGGAGCGGAACCGAGCAGACGGACTGGGAGAAAAAGCAGAGGCAGAAAGGTGTAGGGGAGTTAACAAAGTGGCATTTACGTAATACCTCATAAGACATGACACTCAGATACTGAAATGGATGAACTGGCAAAGGTGCTTTCTGCTTAGTTTGATGACTTGAGTTTATTCTCCAGGACCCACATGATAGAAGGAGAGAACCAACTCTCATAATTTGTCCTGTGACCTACATTTGAGCTATAGTACAAGTATACTGACATTTCACATACACACAAACCCAGTAATTAAATAAAATGTATTAAAAACATAGTGTATTTTAGACATCACACATATTTAATGATTAGAAGTACATGATAGGATAAATAATCTATTTTATTTCTATAATTTGGAGGTACTAACCATTTAATATTGATCCTACTAACAATATGTACACATTAGGTAATACAATTACATAAAACTAATTTTATATTTAAGAGTGCAAAGCTATTCATGTTTTGGAATTAAGTCATCCAGAACAGCCAGAGCTTCAGGGAGATCCTGTCTCAAAAAGATTTAAAAAAAAAGATTTTAAGGGGCTGGAGAGATGGCCCAGTGATTAAGATAGCCAACTGCTCTTGTTAAGGACCTGGGTTTGATTCCCAGCACCCACATAGTGGCTAAGAATGGTTTGAGCTGGGCTTGGAGGCACACACCTTTAATCCTAGCACTTGGGAGGCCGAGGCCGGTGGCTCTTTGTGAGTTCAAGGCCCTCCAGTCCTACAGAGTGAGTTCCAGGATAGCTGGGGCTACAGGGAGACCCTGTCTGGAAAACTCCCCCCCCCACCACCAAAAAAAAAGTGCTAGGCGTGATGGTACATGCTTTTAATCCCAGCATTTGGGAGGCAGAGGCAGGTGGATCTTTGTGAGTTCAAGGCCAGCCAGGTCTACAGAATGAGTTCCAGGACAGCTGGGGCTATAGGGAAACCTTGTCTTGAAAACAGCCCCCCCAAAACAAAGAAATCATAATGTTTGCCTCCTACATTAATATCCTTAGACCTACATTTTCTACATTCTTGTATTACCATTTTCAGTTTTCTGAAGAGACAATGGTGTCTTATCCAATTCCACTGTGGATAGTCCATCAGAGTCAAAGAATGTGTCCAGTTTGCCAAAAAGAAAGAGACTTAGCAGTTTACTAACTAAAGATAACCCAGTTCTTTGGAGCAGGAACAAGGATCTGGTGAGCATTTCTTAAAATATGTATCTGCCTATTTGCTTTGCCAAATTATTTGTTAGTTACAACTAAAGTAACACAAAAATAACTGTAAGTCATTAAAATACATCTACAAAAATTACCAGAGGGAAATATATTAGCTCAAAAACCTACTGAAAAAATACAATATCTGAACATGAATGCATTAAGTATAAAAGAAGGTTACCTAACAAGAAATACATTGCTAGAGTGAAGAAACCTCCCTTCAAGTTGTTGATCAGGTTAGTACAAGGTACTCCACAAATAATACATATACACAATATGTATTGTGTATATAATACTAATACATCCTTTAGTAACCTCCTAGAAAGTAAAGGTTACATCCTATTGCTGAAGACAGGAGACACTTTAGACACAAGAACTGGAAGCAATGAAGCTGGAACTTACCCGGAAACCTCCTCCCCGAAGGCTAGCTGTCATAGTTCTAAAGGATACTATGCAAGCTGCTAAAGAAGAAAAATTGATCACTGGTCCAGTCCATCTGCAGATTTAAAGCCTAATAACCAGCACAATGACCTGCACAGCAAAATATAGATGTATATTAGTGGCACATTTATCTTGCAGGTAATCAACTGGTTTCTAAAGTCCTCTCAATGGGAGGGAACTCTAAACATAACCAAATACACATGGCTGGAGAGATCATAGATACTAGCAAAAGCACTATCTCTAGACAAGTGTAATTTCTCACTACATGCTAAACATGGATCTTTATATTTTCATACAAGTTTACCACACATCAAAGAAACTTCTTTTTGCAACAGACAGAGGTTATTACAGAGTTCCACAACTGGTCACAGGTAGAGAATATATGTCTGAGAGATGCTTAGCCCTAAAAGACTCATCTTCAATGGAACCTGTATACCCAAGGTTCATGAAACATAGTGGAATGGGGGTAAAGAGAATACTAATGTATCCCTCAAGCCTCACAAGTGAACCTTCCTCATGCAACAGAGGTTATTGGACACAAAAGGCCACAAATGGACAAGGTATAGGGAATAACAGACTTCAGAGAGCTTGTCCCTGGATAGGACCTCTATATTAAACATCATGGCTCATAAACATTTTAGAAGAGGGTCAGTAAAGATTGTAAGAGCAGGATTTGTATATGAATACAAGGAAGCAGAGTCTTCCAAGCCTCTGAGAACTTGCTCATATAAACTTGCAGCAATGGTGACAGAACACACAAGACCCATGACAATACAATCTGAAAAAAAACCCAGCATAGAATGAGGAAATGGGCAGCAGACCCCAACCTTAGTCAAGGAACTACTGGCAGCTGATTACTCCTAAATAAGGTAAAGTTGATTTTTTTTATGGTAGTGAAACTAGATAGGCTAATTAGGCTCCAGTGGGTGAATTGGCACCATGGGACATCTAGGTATACAAACTAGACTCAGTAGGCCTTAATGTATATGACAGAATACATGAAATCTGGTGGTGGGCTATAGAATGTGTGGATGGGGGAGACAGTCCAAAGATGATTGAGATGTACTGTATGAAATGCACAAAAAATCAATGAAAAATATACAATGAGAAAAATCTATAAAAATAAGATTCATTCCTCCCTCCTGGACATTCTCAGCTTCTATTAATTTCAGAATAATGCTTTTATTCTAACTTCACTTAAATGTATCAATTTGTAATGATATTAAGTATCAATCTTTTTTCTCTTTTTTATGCCATTTATACATACAACATCAAGTATCAGGCTAACACCCAGCTTGCAGTTTGTAAGCCTAAAGTATAAATTATAAGCTCAATTATACAATCAGTTAATATAACTATAATTAGATTGAGCTTAACAGAATCAATTTTCTTTCTTTCTTTCTTTCTTCCTTCCTTTCTTTCTTTCTTTCTTTCTTTATTTATTTTTTGTCTTTTTGAGACAGGGTCTCCCTGTAGTCCTAGCTGTCCTGGAATTCATTCCGTAGACCAGGCTGGCCTTGAACTCACAAAGATCTGCTTGCCTCTGCCTCCCAAGTGCTAGGATACAGAATCAATTTTCTTTATACCTGAACAGCATGGATATTCTATAGGAAAACAGATTTCCAGATCTGCTAAAATGTTAATTCAGCTATAGAATTTTCAATAATCATCTATTTTTCCTTAATATAAGCTTGTAGTTTGGGATATAAAGAATTTTACTTCATGATAAATTTCAGGAAAGATCACATTATGTTTTAGGCTAAAGCCTTAAATATAGATTAATGGTGTAGTTCTTTAGATGAGTGTGGAATCATAAAATCTATAATCTTAGTACTTGAGAGGGAAGAAGAATAAGAAGGATTGTGACTTGAAATCCTGTCTAGACTATCTAGAAAGAGGAAGACCAACTTGTACTACAGACACCCTGTCTTCAACAACAACAACAACCACAACAACAACAACAACAAAAAGCAATTATTATTTTAAGTCCAAATTAACAAAGACTTTCTCTGCATGACAAACTATTCCCTCCCGAATTAAAGTGTATATGTCATACCATCTCATAGACTAGGTGATCAGAAGAAATAAAAGGGAAAAGAAAAGTCAGAGAACACAAGTATGTCTTCCTTTTCTTTCCAACTGCCATGATGAGAGATAGTAGGCCTCTCTATTCTCTCCCTTAGATGAACAATTGAAATCCCTTAAAACTGGAGGGAAAATAAAACTTTGCAGTTGAGGGCAGAAACTATAATCCCAGAACTGAGTATACTGGGGCAGGATGATTGATGAAGCCATCCTGGGGTACTTAGAGAGTTTCACAATAGCCTGAGCTTCATAGTGAGACTGTCGTAAACAAACACGTGCGCACGTGCACACACACACACACACACACACACAATCAAGTAACAGTTACTTTTCTTCATTTAAGATGTTTATGCCACAAAAATTTTCACAGCAACTAAATATTTAGATAATATGAGTATGAGTTGAAACTCATACTACAAAGTATGAATTGAACCTCCAAGAAATACAATGCATTCTATGAAGCAGTGATACTCTGCTGACTTTCCATTTCACAAGATGGCTTTAATGATTTTTAATTTTTATTTTATATACATGAGTGTTTCTCCTGCAGGCTCTTAAGTGCACCTGGTTATGCAATGTCCACAGTGGATCAGCTGCAACTGGAGTTACAAATTATTTAGCAATAGGTAGGTACTGGGAACTTAACTCAGATCTTATGGAAGAGCAGACAGTGCTCTTAACCACTAAGTATCTCCACAGCCCCACAGGATGGCTTTCATGACCAACCTACATTTCATAGGAAAAAGGCCAAGATGTACCTTTCTCTCTGGTTCAGTACAACCCATGATCTCAAAGCTTTCTCTGCTATAGAAAGCTAGTCCTGGAAAATACCTGCTTCCTCATGTGCAGAAACTATGGATTATTATTATTATTATTATTATTATTATTATTTATTATTATTGCATTGTCATTTTTCAACTCTTGAGTGTTTTTTAATTAAAATAAATCAACAATACCCCCAAACCATATTCTACTATGGTGAAATTAAATTGCAAAATAATCCAATATTTAAAGAAAAAAAATTTCCTGAAACTCTATAGGTGATAGAAGAAAACGTTGGGAGCAACCTACAAGACACAGAGGTAGGAAAAGTCTTTCTAAATCAGACAGTAGCTGTGCCGGAAATAAGGTCCACAATTGACAAGTGGGATCTGATTAAACACAAAAGCCTCTGTACAGCTAAGGAAACAATCAAGGAAGTGAAAAGAAAACCCACAGAGTGGGCGGAAACCTTTGCTGCTGATACATCTGACAGAGAATTAACTTACAGAATATATAAACTACTCAAAAAACAAAGAAGAAAACAAATGACCTACTCAAGAAATGGATCAAAGAGCTGAACAGAGACTTCACAAGTGAGTAAGTAAAAATGGCTGAGAAACATCATAAAAAGTATTCAATATCATTAATAATTAAGGAAATGCAAATTAAAACCACTTTAAGATATCATCTCACTCCAATAAGACTGTCTAGGAAGTGATACCAAATGCTGGAGAGGTTGTGGGGAAAGGGGAACACTAATCCACTGCTGCTGGGAATGTAAACTCATACTTTCCACTATGGAAAGAAGTGTGGAGAACCCTTAAAAGACTTAAAATGAGCCTACCAACTGACCCAGTCATACCACTACTGAGTATATACCCACAAGACTCATCCTACCATAGAGATACATGAACCTTCATGTTTATTGCAGCTCTTTTCACAATAGCAAAGAGTTGGACCCAACCCAAGTGCCCTTTAACCAATGAGTGGATAAAAAAATTGTGGTACAACTACACAATGGAGTTCTATGCAGTAACAAAAGATGACATAATGAACTTTGCAGGTAAATGGTTGGAACTAGAAGATATTATACTAAGTGAGGTAACACAGTCCCAGAAAATCAAACGCTGAATGTTATCCCTCATTTGTGGATGTTAGCATCAAGTAAGGCAAACTGAGTAACATTAATGTTATATTTTTCTTTATTTAAAAGCAACTGTGCTCTTAGAATGTGAATCCTTTAACAGGCTCTAGAATTAACGTACTACCTATTTTCAGACTTTATAATTTTGGTACAAGGGTGGAGGGTATGTTTGCATATTTTAGAGTAATATATATATTTAAAAGGGAAAAATGTGAATCCTGAAATATGATTTGGAAATAACATACAATTTATTTTCAGATGACATGATTTTAGTACATGTGTGGCATACATAAATGCATATGTTGAAACAATACAGATTGGAGGGAATGACAACAAAAGAACTGGGACAGGGAACTGACTAAAACAGTAGAGTTCTTCACCCAAAAAAATAATCTGCTTTGAAAAAATTTGAAAAGACTCAGAAGGGAAAAAGGACATGTATGGTAGACTGCATGAACTTGGGAGGGGCAGGGGGCATGGAGGGGGAAATGAGTATAGATTGGACTGAGAAGTGATGTATGAAATGCACAAAGCTTCAATAGAAGATAAAAAATAAAACAATAAAATAAGGAAAAAATTTCCACAATCAACTTACTGATTTTTTTTCACACCAAGAAACAACCTTTAGAAGTCATAGGAAGATAAAAAGCATTACTGAGAACTTTCAGATAAAATGGCAGAAATATATGTACCTTCCATTTTCATCCTCTGTAAAAGCCTAGCCGATACCCCCTCTATCACTTAATATTTATATAAATGCCAGGTAAGGCTACTGATTTATTGAATACTTATCATCAAAGTAAAACTGATAAATACACCTAACAAAAAAGTATTTAAGGGATACATACAATAATGCATACTGTATTTCTGTAGACAGGTATTTCTTAAGGATTTCTAAATGTCCCTCTGCACATAGGGATCAATCAGTGATATGTAACTTTTGCTATTTAATTTTCCACGGTATCTTAAAATGCAAATCAAATAAGATTTTTGTGTCTCATTTATCTTTCTTGTAACCATGCAGCTCAGGTTCTTGCCAAGGTCACTTTCTTTGTGACAACTTGAATTACTGACCACACAGAAAAAGGCTCTAAACTGTACTGGGGGCCAAATTCTGCCATCTGATATGCATCGAAGCTTAGCTATGAAAAGCAAAATAAACTTTCCACAGACTGACAGCAGCATTGTCATATGATTTATAATCTGCCAATACCTTATCATCCATAAAATATTTTTCTTTTCAGGTAAATAATCTAAAAATTTGGGGTTGTTTCTACTGAAGAGAACTTCCCATTAAATTTTGTTTTAAACAAAGTTAATGACTCCATTTTTAACTATGATTGTATTAATGAAACAAGCATGGAGGCTGAATGAGTTGAAAAATATATGTTAGAATAATAATTTAATTATGCTTTCATAATTAACTAAATTTGGTAATTTCATGCATGAATACTGTATTTACATCATTTCCATACCTCCTTCTCTCCCTTAACCTTCTCCTATGTCCCTACACCATACCCTCTCAATTTTGTAACATCTCCTTTAGTTGTTATTGTTATGTATAGACACACACACCACACACACACACACACACACACACTGAATCTAGTGTTGCTGGTATTTATATGTTTGTAGTGCTAAACACTTACTTACTACTGGGATAACTTACCAGGGACCTGTTAAGATTGCCTGTAGCTATTCAGCTAGAGGTGCAGCCTTGTGAGATTTCTCTTATCCTCATCAGCATGTCAACTGATGTTATGGACGTCCTATTTAGGTCGTGATATTTCATGGGGGAAGCTTCTTTTTCATGTCTAGAAGGTTCCGTCAATCTGCAGACATCTACAGGCATCCTAGTGCTCTGCTTCTTACAATATTCCCACCTCCTCTTCCATGATGTCCCTGAGCCTTAGCTATAGGGGATACACCACATCAATTTGTACAAGGCACCTATGTTCTGCATTTTGACCAGTTGCAAATCTCTATGATCCTCTCTATCTGTTGCAAATGGAGGGTGTATTAGTCACTTTTCTGTTGCTGTGATAAAGCACCATGACCAAGGAACTTATAAAAGGAAGAGTTTATTTGAGCTTACGATTGACAGTTCCAGGGAATGAGAGTCCATTGTGGTGGGAGGCGTGGCAGCTGGAGACTGCAGCAGGAAGCTGAGTGTCACATCTTGCAAAAAGCACAGGAAGCAGAGAGAGAGCAACTGTAGACCATGAGGCTTGTTAAACTCTCTAAGCCCTACCCCCAGCGACACATTTCCTCCAGCATGGCCACACAACCCAAGACCTCCAAAAACAGTGCTACCAACCGGAGACAAACATCTGAATACCTAGAGACTATGGGGGACACTCATTCAAACCACCACATTCCACTCCCTGGCCCCCATAGGCTCCTGACCATATAAAATGCAAAATGCATTTAGTCCAACCTTAAAAATCCCCATAGTCTTTACCAGTTTCAATGCCATTCAAAAGTCTACAGTCCAAGTCTCTTCAGAGACTCAGGCCAATCTCTTAACTGTAAGCTCCTGTAAAATCAAAAGACAAATTACATACTCCCAATATACAGTGGAACCAAATACACATTCCCATTCCAAAAGGGAGGAATAGAGGCATAGTGAGGAAATACCGGACCAGAACAAGACTGAAAACCTGCAGGGCAAACACCAAGTCCAGTAGCTCCACATGCAACTTCTAGGAATTTACTTCCAAAGGGCTTAGACGGCTCAGCTCTTCCAGCTTTGCTTGCAACATACATCTCTTTCTTAGGCTGGTACCACTCCCTGTATGCAGCTCTCCTTGGCAAATATCTCACAGGTCTGGCATCTCGAAAGTCTTCTTGGGGTCTCCACTGCCAACCAGGCTTCACATTCACAGCTTCATGCAATGGCCTATCAGGGCCTACTTTATGCAGGGATGCCCCTGGAGCACTCTGCCTGACCTTGGCAGCTCTCTGAAACCGTGGAGCAAGAACTGATGACCGCTTCACTCTTGCAAACTTCATGCCTCTAAAGCCAGCACAACATGAATGAAACTGCTGAGTTTGGCTGCAATTTTGGGATGGACCCTGGCCTATTTCAACCACATTTGCAACTTTTCTCTGCCCTGGACTTGTTGGAGGATTAGCTGGGTGTGGTCTTGCCCTGAAAGTATTGATTCCGTTGTTTACTTGTAAATCTCGAGAACTCTCCTTAATTGCTTTAATGTCCTTATGAAAGGGAGCCTCTCCTTCACAAGCCTTGGCCCCACCTTTAATCTTCCTAGTGCAGTTATCAGATCCAAACTGTATATTCTGCATTTCTTTCTGCTCCATCTGCTCTTCTTCACTGTAGATCTGCACAATATTCACCATTAAAAGCCACACCACCATTTCTACATTAGGCTGTCTTGAAATATCCTCCACCAAAGACATCAGTGCATTTCTTTTCAACTTAGCATCAGGAAGCATTTGGGCTGTGGGCAAACTATTGCCAGACTCTTTTATCAAAATATCCCAGCTGCTGCCTAAGTCTTTATTTTCCCCTGGAACCACATCTTTTGCAGCCATGCTTTCTTCCAGGCCTTTAAAGCTCTGCTTACAGTAGTCAACAGCCTTTCTAGCCCAAAGTTCCAAAGTCTTCCACATTTCTCCAAACATCCACATGGTCAGGTTCTTCACAGCCAACACCCCACTCCTGGTACCAAATTACTGTTTTAGTCACTTTTCTGTTGCTGTGATAATGCACCATGACCAAGGAACTTATAAAAGGAAGAGTTTGTTTGAGCTTACAATTGACGGTTACAGGGAATTAGAGTCCATTGTGGTGGGAGGCGTGGCGGCTGGAGACTGCAGCAGGAAGCTGAATGTCACATCTTGCAAAGAGCACAGGAAGCAGAGAGAGAGCAACTGTAGACCACGAGGCTTGTTAAACTCTCTAAGCCCTGCCCCCAGTGACACACTTCCTCCAGCACAGCCACACACCCCAAGACCTCCAAAAACAGCGCTACCAACTGGAGACAAATGTCTGGATACCTAGAACCTATGGGGGACACTCATTCAAACCACCACAGAGGGTGTCTTGAAGAGGGGTGAGAGCTATATTTATCTATGGGCAAGTCTAAGGATAGCTTTTCTCCTTTGGCAGTTTGCATACATTTTTCTGATACCATGAGACTGACAAGTTCTCAAGAAGGAGGATAGCAGGTGGGGACTATATGTGTTTCTCTAAGGCCTGTGCTTGAAGTGTGTGTCTTCAGCAATAGGGTCTTACATTTGAGGTAACTCAGGGAAATAAAAATTCTTATATTGTTTGGAGAATTTCTCAGCCTACTCTGCCCAACAATTTGAATGGAGGACTCCTATATCTGTCACTGGGGTTTTGTTAGATTAGTCTTATTGCTCTGAGGAAAGCATTGAAATCTTCTTGTGGAATAATCTATAATAATATAATATATATAGTATTAATATTATATATATATATATGTGTGTGTGTGTGTGTGTGTGTGCGCGCGCACGCGTGTGCATGTGTGTGTGTGCGCGCACATTTCTGTGTGTATACATATACGTTTATATATGTATAGATACATATACATGTATTTTAAGCAAACTTATAAAATGTCCTTATGCTTTTTCACACATTCTTGGCGTTATCGCTAAATTGTATGTATTTGAATTCGAAATACAATTCTGTGTTTTCACTTAAATGTGAGCAATAATTTCTTACCTCTAATTAAATTCTTCACTTGAAATAAAATGTATTATTTCATCTTCGATATTGCTTAATTCCACCTTCTATTTTATGTATTACGTATGTGTGGCTTACTAGGTCTAAGATCAGTTACTTGTATTTCTGTGTTTATGTATAACTATATTTTCTCTACATCACAGTTTAACTGAGGTTATTTTAATTCTTCATTCTACCTTTAAGCTATGGGCCTTAATTCTTTAATAACTGAACATAAATTTGAGTCTCTGTTGGATTCCATAGTCGTCTTTCCACAGCTTTGCATTTAGACATACCCAGGAAAATCTACAGCCAATTGAGACATCTTCTCTGGTTTCAGTAATACTTGCAGGAATCTATTCAGGCCACAGAGTCCATTTCCTACTCCCAATTCCTAATATTCTCCTAAAATTGTGTTTATTCACATCATGGAAAATCTCAAACATATTCAAGAAAATAATACATCGGAATGAGCCATAATATACCCATAATTTCTCCTTAATATTTAATACATAAAAATGGAGAGGCAATGAAAATTTGCATTTGTAGCTGTGGTGAAAGGAATTATAGAATTCTTTGTCTTCAATAATCCCTGAAAAGTTTTATGCGTATTTAGTTGATGATGATGTATAGAGTCTTAAGATTATAAGTGATATAATTGATGATGTCTTTTATCAATATTTAAGTAACATATTAATACATCAGATAAACATATATAATATTACTTATTTATATATTCATTCTATTTTTAGTAAAAGACATTCCTGAATTTAGGACAGGATGTCTAATCTTTTTTTATGTAGCTACCACTAAACACTAAATATTAGTCAATGCATATATTTGATTCCATTTAACATACAGTAATTTTTGTATGTGACTATCCTATTTGAAGCTTCTGAAAACCTTCAAATTTCTATAGTATTAGAACTCATGCATCTCACCATGGCCCGCAGAGCAATTTTAATTTGAAAGCTACTTGGTCCTTGACCTAAATTTCAAGGCAACTCTCCTTTGACTGTGTTAACTCAGAAAATGATTGATGGTTCAAAGGTCATTTAGTGTGCTGTACTTCTTATTATTCATTATACTTTTCCTGTACTTACATAATATTCCCTCTGACCTTCCTTACTTCTTTTCTTGAGATTGCATTATGAGGTCTAATATTCATTTGGGTTTTAAGTTAAATATTCCTTAATCTGCAAAGCACCCTCCTCTGCCAGTTGCTTTCATATTCCAAAAAGACCTGAGTCAAAAAGGCTTTATCCCAGCCGTGTCACTATTGGGAACAAATGACAGAATCTTTGAATATGGGGAAAAGTGGGAGACTTGAATCATTTAGGAAATATTCCTTTGAAGGGAAGAGTGGAACTCCAGCCCTTTGCTCTTGGTTTCTTTTGCTCTTTCTTTCTTTCTTTCTTTCTTTCTTTCTTTCTTTCTTTCTTTCTTTCTTTCTTTCTTTCTTTCTTTCTTTCTTTCTTTCTTTCTTTCTTTTTGCCTCTACAAGTGTACAGCTTTCCTCCAACATACACACCTACCATGATTTGAAGCCACAAGCTCACAACCATGAATAAATCGTTTATTGCAAGTCAAGATAAAACCTTTCTCTTTATAAGCTGAGTATCTCAGGGTGTTGTTTCAGCAATGGGAAGCTGGGGAACACAGTTGTGTCATGTCCTTCCTGCACCATACAAAGGGAACTCTTTCTATCCCATGATAATTACAATAAAGCTAAAATGAAAGGTCAGTCCTGTTTATTTCTTTCTCTTTCAGGTAAAATTCATTTTGAAACTTAACTAAAGTAATATATACCTTGTCAAATATCTTCCCATTAATAAGATAGAATGCTATACATCATACCTATTTGTCAAATGTAAGCCTCAAACAGAAAACTAGTGCTTGTTCATTGGAATTTATAACATCATCATGACTTTAAGATTTCATGAAATTTACCACAAATGGATCAAGATGACCTTGAATTAATAGGTCACATACCTGTAATGGTGGACGTATTTTATAACAGAATAGCTAATCCTTCAAAAATTTGAAAATGAATAACATTGTGTTGTAACTCAGGAGGTTTTTGTTGTTTTACTGCATACTCATTCACTTCAACATCTTTGCAGTTTGGTTATAATGTTTGGCAGAGAAATTATTCAGCAGGTACTGTGGCTGTCAACTTGTGCCATTTGTGATGCTTCAGCAGGCCATACAAACTCCAGAACATGTTGCACCTGAATAGGGCAAATCTTTGATGGGAGCTGGTACTTTGAATCTTTCAAAGCACGCACAGACTACTTACACTTTTCAAGATCAGGTCTTCTGTATTCCTGTGAAATTGATCTCTGCAGATCGACTCTTCCTTATTTCTCATCCAGAGTGACAGCAATATGATGGATGCTGTTTACTGACTTCCCAGCAGGCCCTTAAGTCCTATCTTATCAGTGATGTCTTACTTTTCTCTAGTGCTTTACTTGTCTTTCACTTATCCCAAGTATTAATTGTTTCTTGATTTAATAGTGACCTTCTTTTGAGATGTTCCATATACTTGCTGTATTTTTTAATATTGTATAATTAGCTATAGAGATAGGAAAGAGTAATTGGCATTTAAAAATGGTGGAGAGTTACCTCTGGGAAGCATCCTTCACATAATTGATTTAAAGACATTGCTTCACGTAGGGCACCCAACATAATATTTTGTTGTAAATATAATTTAAAGATTGTTACATCACTTAAGTGACAAGGGAATGGAATGGAACTTGTTTTTCTAATTCTATACATTTATTGTCCCTCAGAGACCTTACCTTTCCTCATAGGTGACTCTATATTCTGTTTCAGATCATAAAGCTAAAAAAAAATTCTCAAGATGACCTTCTCATAGCTACACATTCATCAGTCCCCAAAGAATTAATTTTGTTTACTCATCCAGGCAATGTTTATCAATCCCTTACCATATTCTGTAGACATTGATATATGGTGAGATGGAAGGATAAGATGAATCTGCATAATCTCAGTCAGTCTGAATCTAATGTTCTAGTTAGAGCCAGACAGTACTCAGATAATCCCTCCCCAAACTGCAATAATTCCACATTTATAGGATAGTGAGGACCTTGCTGTCCCTAGTGCTTATAATAGAATTAACTTAGGAAATGCTGCCTTGCACGACATTGAAATAAAGTTGGCATAATTAAGCCATTCTAAAACACTATACATAAAGTATCAGATTGTACCCATAAACATACTGATCATTTTTTTCATTTTTTCATGCTTTTAAAGAATAGACCTTGAGGGGCTGAATAGATGACTCAGTGGTTGAGAGCACCAACTGCTATTGCAGAGGACCCGGGTTCGATTCCCAGCACCCACATGGTAGCTAAGAACCATCTTTAACTCCAATTCCAGGGGAATCCGACGCCCTCTTCTGACCTCATTGTACCCATAAACATACTGATCATTTTTTCATTTTTTCATGCTTTCAAAGAATAGACCTTGAGGGGCTGAAGAGATGACTCAGTGGTTAAGAGCACCAACTGATATTGCAGAGGACCCAGGTTCGATTCCCAGCACCCACAGGGCAGCTAAGAACCATCTTTAACTCCAGTTCCAGGGGAATCCGACGCCCTCTTCTGACCTCTGTGGCATTGCAGGACATGGGTGCACCAACCTTCATGCAGACAGTACACTCATACACATAAAAAATAATAAATAAACAATTTTTTAAAGTATTAAAGAATAGACCTTGAGAAGACAAGAAGGAATCTTTAAATATTTCAGGAACAAATATTAACACCTGTAGAGTCTCAGCAGTCAAAGGTAGGTTGATTTACAAAGTTTTTTTTTCCATTAAGGTCGACAATTGACAAATGGGACCTCATTAAACTCAAAAGCTTCTGTACATCAAAAGAAACAATCAAGGAAGTGAAGAGAAAACCCACAGAGTGGGAGGAAACCTTCACCGCAGATACATCTGACAAAGCATTGATTTCCAGAATATATAAACTACTCATAAAACAAAAAAGAAAGAAAACAAATTACTCACTCAAAAGATAGAGAAAAGAGCTGAACAGAGACTTCACAAGTGAGGAATTAGAGATGGCTGGAAAACATATTAAGTGTTCAATGTCCCTAATAATTAAAGAAATGCAAATTAAAACCACTGTAAAATATCATCTGACTCCTGGCTAGGATCAAGAAAACAAATGATACCAAGTGCTGGAGAGATTGTGGGGAAAGGGGAACACTCATCCACTGCTGGTGGAAGTGTAAACTTGTACAGCCACTATGGAAAGCAGTGTGGAGAACCCTTGCAAGACTTGGAATGAACTTGCCACATGACCCAGCCATACCACTCCTGGGTATGTACCCACAAGACTCATCTTACTGCAGAGACACATGCATAGCTATATTTATTGCAGCTCTCTTCACAATAGCAAGGAACTGGAACTAATCCAAGTGCCCCTCAAATGGCACATCTACACAATGGCGTTCTATGCAGTGGTAAAGAAAGATGACATCATGAACTTTGCAAGTAAATGGATGGACCTAGAAGATACCATGTTGAGTGCAGTAACACAGTCCCAGAAAAACAAACAACAAATGGTATCCCTCATCTGTGGATGCTAGCTCCAATTACCTAATTGTAAGGCAAACTGAGCAATGTTAATGTGATCTGAAAACAACTGCACTCTTATATTGTGAATCGCTTAAAATATAAATACATAAAAATTAAAAAAATAAAAATAAATATAAAAAAGAATTTTTCCCTAAATCTATCTTCTATGCTACTGCCTATGTTTTCTTCTAGCAGTTTCAGAGTTTGAGGTTTCATAATGAGGTCTTTGATTCACTGAAGTTGATTTTTGTGCAGGGTTAAAAGTAGAGGTCATATGTGGGGTGTGGTGGTGCACACCTTTAATCCCAGCAGTATGGAGGTGGAGGCACGCAGATCTCTGCGATTTCAAGGCCAACCTGGTCTACATAGTGAGTTCCAGGCCAACTGGGACTAAAGGGAGACCTTATCTCAAAAATACAAAGAATTGGGGTCCAACATCAATCTATTAAAAAGCATCATTTATTGAAGATGCTGTCTTTCTTCATTTGTATGTTCTTAGAACCTTTGTCAAAAAGCAGGTGGCTGAAACTGCATGCTTTCATATTTGGGTTTTCTATGACTCATTGAATGACACATCTCTTTTGTGGCAGTAAAATACTATTTTATGTGTATATCTTTGTAATATAGTTTAAGATCTATTATGGTGATCCTCTAGCATTGCAGTTTTTGCTTAGGAATGCTTTAGCCAACTGGGGACTTTTGTGACTTCATGTGAATTTTAGGATGCTTTTTTTCATCTATCTCTATTAAGAATGACATGGGGATTTTTAATAAAATTGCATTAAATCAATAGATTGCTTTTGGTATGATGGCCATTTTCACAATAGGAGGTTCTTCCATCAGCTGATATCTTCCTATATCTTTATTTTCAAGGATGTAAAATTTTCCTTGTAGATATCTTTAATGACTTTGGTTGAGTATATTCCTAGAGATTTCAAAGCTATTATGACTGGGAGCGTTTCCTTGAATTCGTTATCCAATTGGTTGTTATTGCAATATAGAAAGCGTATTGATTTTTGTACATTTATTTTTGTAACCAGTCACTTTGCTGGAAGGATTGATCATTTCTAGAAATTTTCTGGAAGAAATTTTGGAATTTCTCATTAAACTAAAAACCATCTGTACATAAAAAAAGATGTGAAGTGGAAATCTACTGAGGGGAGGAAAAATATTCACCTGCTAAACATCTAACAGAGGATTAATATCCTTAATATACAAAAAAAACTCAGAAATAAATAATCAAGAAAATAAATGACCCTGCTGGTGGTATTGCAAATTCATGAAACAACTGTGGAAAGCAGTGTGGAGTTATTAAAAAAATTAAAGTGAACCTACCATATGATTTTGTTATATGACTCCTTGGCATATGCCGAAAGGATTCATCCTACTGCAGAGATAATTGTAAATCAATGTTTTTGCTGATCTTTTCATAATAGCTAAGAAACAGAAGTAACCTAAATGTCCCTCAATGGAGGACTGGATAGTGAAAATGTGGAACATTTATACAATGAAGTTCTACTCAGGAGTAAGGGAAGTTGAAATCATGAATTTTGTAGCTAAATAGATGAAACTAGAAACTATGAAGTAACACATACTCAGAAAAAAAAGAAGGAACTTATAATGTCCCTCATTTGTGGATTTTAGCACCAGTCCCTTTTATGTAAGTATATATCCTAATTTAACAACAAGAACCAGGAAAATAGAAAAGAACCACTGAAATAAATGGAAAGAAAGAGCCAGAGAGAGGAGGATAGCAGGGAATACATGTTACTAAGACAGAGATGGAGAACATGAGTGGATTCAACTGTGAAGGGAGGAGAGAAGTGCACACAAGGAACCATGGGAGTGAAGCAGAAGTAGGAGCTCAAAAGAGTAGTGGATAATAGGAAACAGGTTTTATCAAGAGCAGAATGGGCAACTTTAACTGGGGAGGGAGGAAGGATGCTAGAAAGGGAGAGAGAGCAGAGATATAAATAATGCTGGTGGTGTGAAAATCCAAAAGGTTATATATTAACCTACCCCCTACCCCTTGAAAAATATGCATACAATATCAACAAGAGTGCATGCATGTACCTGAAAGCTATATTAGAAGAAGAACAGTGCCATACAGGAGAAGCCTTAATTTAAATTGTTGGTCAAGGTAGTTCAAGGGACACAAAAGAATGTAGGCTATGGCCACTGTCATTGATTACCTCCTAAATAGTAAGCATGTTCTAGGCCAATGAGAGAACTTGTCTTAAAACAAAACAAACCGAAAAGGAAGAGAGCACTTGAGGAATGAAACTCTTTGCCTTTGGCCTCCACATGCACATGCACATACAAGTGAACATTCATATTCACATATATGTGCACACAATCATGAATGCAGACATGTACACATATATACAGGCAATCACTTATTTATATTAAACACCTTGGTTAAACATGAGAAAGGATCATGTTTAATGGACTGAATAACTGTAAAATTTCTGAACTTCATGTTTAGAAAAGGCTTTGATAAGAGCCAAAAGTTAATGTCAAATAGATGGAGGTCTACACATTGGTGTTTCTCTAGAAACTTATGATTTAGCAGCATATATGAGATAATAAAATCTACAGTGAAAATGAAATCTCTTTCTGTGAAAGAAGGCATAATATTGGGATAGGATGAACATTATCACATGCTGGCTAAAGAGAAAATCATAACAGAGAGAGAGAGAGAGAGAGAGAGAGAGAGAGAGAGAGAGAGAACTGGTATCATAAAAAGCAAGGAAAGAGAATAATATTATATTAAACACTCATCAAAATAATGAGAGCAAAGAATGCATGAACTCTCCTTGACTTTGAATTCACCACACAGGAAAAGCACAGTCTTTGGTAGTTACCTATGGATGGCAGGGTTGGGGTAAAGTTTATTTGGTTCACACATACTGATCACAGTTCATCCTTGAGGGAAGCCAGGACAGCAACCTAGAGGCAGGAACTGAAGTATGGACCATGGAGGAACACTGGTTACTGGCTTACTCTTCTGACCGAGGGCCACCTGCCCAGGGTTGGCACCTCCCACAATGATCTGAACCCTCCCGTATAATCCTACATCAAGAAAATGTCTCCCAGTTACAACCAGAGGCAACTCCCATAGAGGAAGCTTCTCAGTTGAAGTTCTCTCTTCCCAGGTGGGTCAAGTTGACAAGGGAAGCCACCAAGTATTTCCTTGCTGATCCAAAGGAACTCTCTAGGGTCCCCTACCACTGTTTTCACCCTCTGTCTTGGTCTCAGCTCTCCTCGTGGCACATGTCTCTGACACACACACAGGTTGTTTCCACTGCAAGACAATTTTACTTTGCTGAAATCCTGTTCCCAGAGTTCTTCCTCTTGGCCATCCCTCAGGCTATTCATGGTCTTCTCAGTGTTCAAAAATTCACAAGTCCCTGACCCCTAAAGAAGCTGCAGTATATTTTTATTTTTGTGTGCAGACTTGATGATAATTTATTGTACATCTATCCTCCACCAAGCTGTAGGTTAAAGGGAGAAGTAACTCATTTTTCCATCTTGTGCTTCTACTTTTTTATTTATTCTTTTGTTTTAAAATTTTATTTTATTTTATTTTAAAGAAAAATGTAATGTGTATTCTTTGAATTTTTATCCATATACACAATATATCTTGATCATATTCATTTGCCAACCAATCTCCCAAACTTTCCCCAGAACTCCTATAACATCTCCCTCCCGACTTCATGTATTCCTTCTTTCTCTCTCTCTCTTTCTCTCTCTCTCTTTCTCTCTCTCTTTTCTTTTTTTCTTTCTTTCATTCTTAATTATTTATCAATTTATTTCTGATAATTTTTATTGATTTTTTTGGTCTTTTCAAGACAGGGTCTCCCTGAAGACCCAGCTGTCCTGGAATTTGCTCTGTAGACCAGGCTGGCCTTGAACTCACAAAGATATTTATTGAGAAATTTTATGTGTATAATACATGACATCTCAGTCAGTCTTAATTCCCTTTACATCCCCTTTGCTATTGTCATGCTCTCATAAACTCCCCTCCCCAGAATTCATACATTGTGTCATTGATGTTATGGTCTATTGTGCCAAATTAATCTCCTGGGCCATTCATCTGTTCAGGTTCATCCAATGAGCTCTACTCAGCCTACCTGGAGCCCTTCCCTTAAAGAAGACCAGTTCTTCCTCACCCAGCAGTAATCAGCTGCCAATATTTGTTAGCAAATATTGGATAATGCTGCCCATTTCTATAGTTCTGTAGAACTGGGTTTTTGTCTGGTTGAGCTTACATGGGTCTTATACATTCTGACACAAATGCTGTAGGTTCATATGAGCAGGGTCCCAGGAGTTTGTATGATTATATTTAAATATGGTCTTGCAACACCTCTCTGGGTCTTACAATTTTTTACCTCCCACTTCTGCAGCATTCCCTGAGCCCCGGTTGGGATTTATTTTAATTGACTTTAAATACCCAAAACTAAAAGAGTTCTATGTACATGCACTTCAACCCCAAAGGTAATTTTAATTGCTAGCCATTTGTTTGATCATTTCGGTAACTGTATAAGAATATTCCAGATATTTTCCTGGCACTTGACACTGGTATATTTATACTTCACAATGAATATTTTCTCTCAAAATATGAAAATATATTTATATAATAATCATTCTGAATACCGAAACACTTATACAATTAAACTTATTTTTATTTTTCATCATTCATGTTTCAGTAAAGAAGCTGGAGCACAAAAGGCACAGTATGCACACCAATCTACATGACTGATGCTGAATAATATACATGCATATCTTTCTATCTATCTATCTATCTTCTATCTTCCATTCAATCTCTGAGATAGACAGGTTAAATTAAGTGTTTTTTGTGGGGGGGAGTTATTTTTGAGACAAGCTCTCCCTTTAGTCCCAGCTGTCCTGGAGGTTGCTCTGTAGACTAGGCTGGCCTTGAACTCACAGAGATCTGCCTGCCTCTGCCTCCCAAGTGCTAGGATTAAAGGCATGTGCCACCATGCCCGGCAATTTTTTAAATTGTTTCTTTAATTTTTGTAATTTCATACAAAATAACTTGATAGTATTTAGATTCCCCCTAACTGTACCTCCCTTAAATTGAGAGAGAGAGAGAGAGAGAGAGAGAGAGAGAGAGAGAGAGAGAGAGAGAACAAGAGAGAGAAAATAAACAAATTACCTCATAGTCTACTTATAGGGGCAAGAAAACCAAAATTAAAATTAGAGAAGAAATATGAAGAACATTAATAATTGAAATCAGCCTAACTTGGAAAACAAATCAAGACCCCACAGCTTGCATGATCCATGAACCCCTGACATTGACAATGCACTATACTGGCTCTGGAAACTGGTAGTACTATTGTAATCTTCAAAATAAATTTTAAATGATGCAGCCTCCATCATATCCTCAGATGCAACTTCCATGCACATTCGAAAGCAAGCTCATCTGTGTGTCAGAACACAGACCTAATGCTCGGGTTGTAACATTTCAAGAGAAAAAAAAAATACCACAAAACAAAACACAAAAATTTCAGTTTCAACAGAGAGAAGAAGACTGCCTTAAAACAGAAAAGACAAAAAAGGAGCAAGAAAACAAATGACCCATTCAAAAGATGGAGTAAAGAGCTGAACAGAGACTTCACAATTGAAGAAGTAAAGATGACTGAGAAATATCTTAAAAAAGTGTTCAACGTCATTAATAATTAAGGAAATGCAAATTAAAACCACTTTAAGATTTCTCCTTACCACAGAAAGAGTGGCTATGATCAACAAAACAAATGACACTGAATGCTAGAGATGTTGTGGGGAAAGGGGAACACTCATTCACTGCTGGTTGGAATGCAAACTCATGCAACCACCATGCAAAACAGTATGGAACACTCTTAAAGGACTCAAAATGAACCTACCACCTTATCTTTATTTGTAAAAAATATTTTTTTCTGTTTTTTTTTTTTGTAAATATAATAACTGATGGTACTACAAAAAAAGAGTACATTGAAACAAATATCAACTTGCTATGTAATTTAGGAACGTAAAGTAATATTTCTTTTTAAGTGGAAGAAAATTTACTTTTTTATTGGTCTTTTTGAGACAGGGTCTCCCTTTAGTACCAGCTGGCCTGGAGCTTGCTATGTAGAACAGGCTGGACTTGAACTCATAGAGATCAGCTGCCTCTGCCTCCCCAGTGCTGGGAATAAAGACATGCACCACCATGCCTGACTAGCAAATTAAGGTGAAACCTTATACATATTTTGGACTTAAACTATAGCTTATTTTCCGACCTTATAATTTGGGTATATGCGTGGAGTGTATACATGCATACTTTGGAGCAATATAAAATTAAAGGAAACAACAATGACAACAAAAGACTTGTTCAAAGAACTGACTGAAACAGTAAACTTCTGCCATAAACAGTAAATTTTTGCATCAAACATTTAAAAAAAGACTGAGAAAAAGATGCAAGACATGTATGGCAGAATATACAAGCTCTGAAGGGTTGGGTGCCATGGAAGAAGATGGGTCTAAATTTTATTAAGAAAAATGCAAATATTAAAATAAAATAAAATAAACAGAAAATAACGTGTATTAGACCCATCACATTAATGAACTCAGATGCAAAAATTCTCAACAAAATATTTGCAAACCACCTACAGACACAGATCAAAAAGATCATCCATCATGACCAAGTTGGATTCATATCAGAGATGCAGGGATGGTTCAAAGTATGACAATCAGTAAATACCATAAAACACATAAATGGATGAAGGACATAAATGGACGAAGGACAAAAGCACATGATCATCTCAATTGATGCAGAAAAAGCCTTGGACAAAATCCAGCATCCCTTCATGATTAAAGTACTAGAGGGAATTGGACTGGAAGGATTGTTCCTCAACATAATCAAAGCCATATACAAGAAACCCACAGCCAACATCATCCTAAATGGAGACAAGTTAGAAGGATTCCCCTTAAATGTAGGAACTTGGCAATGCTTCCCCCTGTCACCACTCCTCTTCAATATAATGCTTGAAATATTGGCTAGGGCAATGAGGTAAGAAAAGGAAATTAAAGGAGTACTAATTGGAAAGAGGAAGTCAAATATTATAGTGTACCTAAGGGATGCTAAAAACTCCACCAGAAAACTCCTAGAAACAAGAGTTTCAGTAAAGTGTCAGGATTCAAAATTAACCTAGAAAAATCAGTAGCCTTTCTTTACACCAACAAAAAGCAACTGAAGAAGGAATACAAGGAGACCTTCCCAATCACAATAGCCCCCCCAAACAATGAAATACCTAGAAGCAAACCTAACCAAAGACACCAAAGATCTCTACAATAAAAATTATAAACCCCTGAAGAAGGAGAATGAAGTCATCAGAAGATGGAAAGATCCCCCATGCTCATGGATTGGGAAAATTAATATAGTAAAAAACGTCCATTTTACCCAAATTAGTATACAGATTCAATGCAATCCCAATTAAAATCCCCAAGACTTTCTTTACATGCTTGAAAAATATTCTTAAATTCAAATGGATAAAAAGACCCTGAATAGCTAAAGCAAACATGAGTGAAAAAGTGAAAAGAACAATACAGGGGGATCTCTGTACTAGACTGTACTGTACTACAGGGCTATAGCCATAATAACAACCTGGTACTGGCACAAAAAGAGACCTGTAGACCAATGGAACAAAACTGAAAAGTCAAACTTGAGCACATGCAATTTCAGCCACCTCATATTTGACAAGGGCGCCAAAAAGACTCAATGGAGGAAAGACAGTATCTTCAACAAATGGTGTTGGCAAAACTGGATCACCACTTGTAGAAGAATAAAATTAAACCCCTACTTCTTGCCTTGTACAAAAATCAACTCCAAATGGATCAAAGACCTCAACGTGAAACCCAAAACTCTGAAGGTGAGAGAAGAAAAAGTTGGCAACAACCTACAAGACATAGGTACAGAAAATGCTTTCTAAATCAGACAGCAACTGAGTAGGAAATAAGGTGGACAATTGACAAGTGGGACCTTATTAAATTCAAGTTTCTGTACAGCAAAAGAAACAATCAGGAAAGTGAAGAGTAAGCCCACAGAGTGGGAGGAAATCTTCATTGCTGATACATCCAAGAGAGCATTAACTTCAGGAATATATAAACTACTCAAAAAACAGAGAAGTAAGAAAACATGACTCACTCAAAAGATGGAGTAAAGAGCTGACCAGAGACTTCAAAGTGAAGAAAGAGAGATGGCTGAAAAACATTTTAAAAACTGTTCAACTTGGGGCTGGAGAGATAGCCTAGCCATTAAGAGTGCCGACTGCTCTTGCAGAGGACCCGGGTTTGATCCCCAGCACCCACATAGTGGCTGAGAACCACATGTAACTCCAATTCCAGGAGAACTCCAGTTCCAGGGGAATCTGAGACCCTCTTCTGACCTACGTGGCATTGCACGACATGGGTACACAGACCTGCATGCACACAGCACATTCATACACATACAAAAGTAAATAAAATTAAAAAACAAACAACAAAAAACTGCTCAACATCTCTAATAATTAAGGAAATGAAAAATAAAACCACTTTAAGATATCATCTCACTCTGATAGGGCTGGCTAGGATCAAGAAAAAACGATGCCAAATGCTGGAAAGGGGAACACTCATCCACTGCTGGTGGGAATGCAAACTCATACAACCATTATGGAAAGCAGAACCCTTGAAAGACTCAAAATGTGCCTACCACCTGACCGAGCCATACCAATTCTGGGTATATATCCACAAGACTCATCCTACTGCAGAGATACATGTACAGCCATGTTTATTGCTGCTCTGTTCACAATATTGAAGAGCTGGAACCACCCCAAGTGCCCCTCAACTAACAAGTGGATAGAGAAAATGTGATACGTCTACACAATTGACTCTATGCAGCGGTAAAGAAAGATGACATCATGAAATTTGCATGTAAATGGATGGAACTGGAAGATATTATGTTAAGTGAAGTAACACAGCACCAGAAAAACAAAAGATGAATGGTATCCCTCCTCTGTGGATGCAAGCACCAAGTACCTAGTTGTAAAGCAAACTGAGGCACATTAATGTTATATTCCTCATGTGAGAACACAACTATGCTCTTATATTGTGACTCCCTTCACAGGTTCTAGAACTAACCTACCATTTATTTTCAGACTATGTTTTTTTTTGTATATGATGGTGGACATTTACATATATTTTAAAGCAACATAAACTTAAAATGGAAAAATGTGAATCAAGAAATATAATATATAAATAACACAGTTTGTTTTCAGAAGATACAATTTTAGTATAGGTGTGATGTATCAGGCTGGTGTAACTTAGCCTTTCTGGGTGCTCAATGACCATGTTTAATGCCTATAAACCAATTTGGCTGAGGGGCCTAAGGGATAACTTTGTTCCTTGCCCTCAGAGGTCAAGTAAGTCTCAGGGGACTATGCATGTGGGCATCTCTTGAAATGTCCTGCAAATGTGGGTCACCAGTCTTCCTGTGTAGGAAGGTCTTGGAGATCCACTAATGAATGGGACTTCACCCAGTGTCCAGTCTATAAAGAAGAAAATCTGCTCATGCTTCAAAAAGGGAAGCTTAGTCTAGCAAGACCTGATTTTGTCCTTGAGTGGATGGAACTGGTAAATGAAAAGCTGAAAGGAATCAGGAACAAAAAAATGTTGTTAATCTGAGGACCAGAATACTCAACTTGTCTTCGAAACAAAAACTCTGTTATCTGGGCTAATGTGTGGCCTTCTCATCCAAAAGGAAGTATAACCTAGAAATAAGATAATCAGTAAGCTGAGAAATTACTTCAATATAAAACTTGACGATCTTAATAGGTCAAAATAGTCCAAATATAGAAGAGATGAGAAGAGAGAGAGAGATGAAGAGAAGTATAGAGACTTGTAGCGACAACTTTGCAAGATTCCTTATACTGGCAAGTTTCATCTACTTTGTACCTGCCACTTGCTTTTGACTCATTCTTTAGCACAGACAATGAACAAAAGCTTTTTTTTATTTTTTCTTGGGGGTTTTTTCGATGACAGGGTCTCCCTTGTAAGCCCTGTGCTGGCTACTCTTCTTGATCAACCTAGCTGTCCTTGAACTATCTATGATCCTGCCTGCCTTTGCTCCCAAATGCTAGGATTAAACCCAATCGTGGCCACCACGCTCCGCGTGAGACACAAGCTTTTTAACCTCCAATGGAACTGAAGACTCATATCTCTCCAAGAATCCTCAAATTTCAATGCCTGATGGGGCTACTGAGATACTCAGCTGTGGACGAGCAGCTCCTGGGATTTCAGCCTCATCAGGATATAGAATGCCATTGTTGGAGCCTACCTGGCTTGTATCATGGAGGCCAGACAGAAGAATAAGACAGAATACTTACTGGAACCTCAGGGTGACTATGGGAAGGGAAGACCCGTGTGGAGCACAAGGGCAGGATTGATGGTTGTTTGGGCTTTGGAGGAACCTTCAAACACTTAACATAACATATTTTAGCAAAAAAAAAAAAAAAAAAAAAAAAAAAAAAGAGAAATCCTTTCAACTCAGGTGAATATATATTATATATCGTATATATTATTATATATATTCAAGCAATACAAGTTGGAGAGAAAAATAACAAAAGAACAAAAGAATGGGGGAAAAATACTGAAATAGTGAACAAAACAATAAGCCTCTGCTTTGAAAAAAAAAAAAAAACCTCTGGAAAGACTCAAAAGAAGATGCAAGACATGTATGGCAGAGTGCAGGAACTCAGGTGGGGTGGGCATGGAAAGGGAAGTGACTCTTAATTCGATTGAGAAATAATGTATGATGTATGGAAATAGTTTAATAAAAATAATGAATTAAAAATGTTTAAAAATGTATATTAAAAAAGAATGCATATTAGTTGCTGTTGTCCATAATGAAGTAAAGAAAATGACCGGGGACATCAGTAATGGTCTTCTAGATTCAAAGACTTTAATCTACTATCCCTGAATACTGAAAATTACTTCTAGTTGCTCCAAACTTTTCTGGTGTAATACATAAGGATTAATTAATGCCCATGGGTTGGAGCATATTTGACATTCTTTAATTATAAGGTAGCACTCCATAACTTATGATTACATTATTTAAAAATTGTGAGAGTTTAAATCTTACCAGTGTGGCAGATACAGGCTCATTACAGTATTAAAAAAAATTGAAAAAAAAACTCGGTATGCTAAGCCAAGGACGAAAATTAAATAAGAATTTTAAATACATATTTCCATAAAACCTGCAGGTTACTATCTTAGGAAGAGTAAAGAATGTGTGTCAGGTTCTAGGACTTCCTGACAAGACTTGGTCTCTATTGCCAAATAGTAGAGAATGGAGGATACATTTGAAAAAACTAATTTTTAGAAATTGATTATCAGATGATTTGACATTTGGATTCTCATTCACTGGAAAACATAACTCTCTACAGCTGTGCTTCTAGTTATGCAAAACACATAGAAAGACATAATTTGAAAGTTATGATGATTATGGATCCAGAGTTGGTCAAAAGTTTTCCAAGGAAAAATAGAGAACCATTAGTAACATTTAATTTTTTCTTTATTTTCTTTCTCACTATCTGAGACTTACATAATTTTTATTTCCCTTCATTCCTACCCATCTTCATTAAGTTTACAAGAACTAGAAATGTAAAACATTGTTTCCCGATCAAAATCCTAATTTCTTCACAGACTTGGGAAAAAAATCCTTAAATTCATATGGAAAAACAAAGACCCCAAATAGCTAAATCAACCATGAGTGAAAAGTGCCATAATAGAGAGGAATGCTTCACCAGACATCAAGCTATATTTCAGGGCTGTAGTCATAAAGACAGCCTGTTACTGGCACAAAAACAGACCTGTTGGCCAATGGAACAAAATTTAAGATCCAAACTTGAGTTCATATTTGACAAAGGGGCAAAAAAAGCACAATGGAGGAAGGATAGCATCTTCAGCAAATGGTACTAGCAAAACTGGATAACCATTTGTAAAAAAACAAAATTAAAGCCCTACCTCTCATCCTGTACAAAAATAAACTCCAAGTGGATCAAAGATCTCAATGTGAAAACCGAAATCTGAAGGTTATAGAAGAAAAAAGTGTCAATAACCTACAAGACATAGGGGTAGGAAAAGACTTTCAGCAGCAGCTGCACAGAAAATAAGGTCAACAGTTGACAAATGCGACCTCATCAAACTCAAAAGCTTCTGTATAGTGAAAGGAACAATCAAGGAAGTGAAGAGAAAACCCACAGTGTGGGAGGAAATCTTCACCAGTGATACATCAGACAGAGAAATAAAGTCCAGAATATATAGAATACTCAAAAAAAATAAAAAAGGAAAAAAAATAAATTACCTACTCAAAAGATGGAGTAAAGACCTGAACAGAGACTTCACCAGTGAGGAAGTAAAGATGGCTGAGAAACATATTAAAAAGTGTTCGACATTGTTAGTAATTAAGGAAATCCAAATTAAAACCACTCTCAGATATATGTCACTCAGATAAGACTGGCTAAGATCAAGAACACAAAACACACCAAATGCTGGAGAGGTTGTGGGGAAAGGGAAACACTCATCCACTGCTGGTGGGGATGTAAACTTGTATAACCACTACAGAAAGCAGTGTGAAGAACCCTTAAAAGACTCAAAATGAGCATACCACTTGACCCAATCATACCACCCCTAGGTATTTACCCACAAGACTCATCCTACCACAAAGATGGATAACAAAAATGTGGTATATGTACACAATGGAATATTAGTCAGTGGTAAAGAAAGATCACATTATGAACTTTGCAGGTAAATGGATAGAACTGGAAGCCATTATGCAAAGTGAAGTAACCCAGTCCCAGAAAAACAAATGGGGAATTTTTTCCCTAGTTGTGGATGCTAACACCAAATCCCCAGTTGAAAGGCAAGCTCAACAACATTATTGTTATATTTATTTAAAAATTTTTTATTTATTAATTTTATATGTATGAGTGAACTGTCTGCATATAGTTTGGTGCATTCCTTTCATGCAATGCCATGGAGGTCAGAAGAGGGTGTTGGATTCCCCTGGAACTGGAGTTAATGTTGGTTCTTAGCCTCCATGTGGGTGCTGGGAATTGAACCCAGGTCCTCTGCAAGAGCAATTGGTGCTCTTAACTGCTGAGCCATCTCTCCAGCCCCTATATTTCTTTTTATCTGAAAACAACTGTCTTGTTATAATGTAAATTTCTTAATGTACTCTAGAATGGACCCAACACTTAATTTCAGACTCTGTAACTACTGTATATGGGTGGAAGTCATGTATTCATATCTTAGAGTAATATAAAATTAAAGGGGGAAATGTGAATTCTTAAACACATTTTGGAGTAGCATACAGTTTATTCTCAGAGGTCATAATTTTGATGCATATGTGACGATTATATCGACATCTGTTGGAGCAATACAAAAGGGAAGGAAAAACAACAACATAAAGACTGGGTAAAAGAACTGAATGATAGATACAGTTAAACTCTCCCCCCAAAAACAAACCTCTGCAGGGAAAACCTTTGGAAAGACTGAGAGAAAGATGCAAGACATATATGGCAGAAGGCATGAACAGGGGTGGGATGGGGGCAGGGAGAGGGGGATGTGTCCAAACTGGACTGAAAGATAATGAATGAAATACACAATTCATCACTGAAAGTATTAAAAAATGCCTTTGCTTTAATCAGCATCTTTAGGCCACTAATGCCAATAATTTAGGGCAGTATTTTCCAAGAGGCTCCATGAACTTAGCAGTCTGTATCTTACATAACAAATCCACTTAAAAGGAAAATGAGGTGGTAGAAGTGGTCAGGAAGCCCCACTCCAGCTGGCCGAATTATATCAGAGTGTGATTCAGTTTTCTTTAAGGTTGTGACACTGGATAAGGTGACCAGGCTGCAGGGCATGGACCCATACCAAAGAGCAACTGGGGACACAAAATAGATTTGATAGGACTTTAACAAATAATGATGGAAGATGTAAAGTCAATGGGAGGAGGAAGACAAGAGCTTTCATTTTGGAGAGCATCTGGGTAGTATCTAAGTGTATTAAATTTTCAAAGGCTCAGTAAAACTATTTTCAAATTATTCTAATATATGTAATAATATCTCTGCTGCGTCTGTTGTAATTTTCTTCCTAACCTATCTGCAACTCTCAGGGACCCTCATTTTTTTTTTGCTTGACTTTCCCCACTTCTCCCTTTGTACTTCTACATGTGTGACAACCTTTCTCCATGGACTGAGCTAACAGAGTTGACAATGAGCTGAAAATAATGGGAAACAGAAACCAGCAAGGAAGAATAGGGGACATGGAAGAGAGAGATGTCTGTAACCAGGGACACTATTTTACAGTAGACCACAATAACTATTTACAGTGTAGGTATCCTTCGGAACTTCACACTAAAATCAATATGCCAACTGTGAAATACAACTCTGCTGCAGGCATTTTTTAAGGAAAAAAGATCTTTGCAGATATAACAAAAAAAAAAAAAATAGAAAGTTTATGAGTGAATTTACCCCCAGGGACTGAATGTTTCTAAAGAGAAGACTACCACTAGGAAATCACTAGCTGCTCCTGATGCTATGGTTTAAGCCTAAGAGGAAACAGAGCAAAGCACTATTGGGGCAAAGGTGTTCGATCCTCCAGGGCAGTGCGAATTCTTCAATAAGCAAACTTGTACTCAACTCACCAGTCTTCTGTCTCCTTCCCACAACAAACGTGCAATTTCCAAACCAATCAACCAAACATAAAAACAAACAAACAAAACAGGCCTATCCCAGAATGTGGGACTAAATGTTGATGAACATAAATACCAGGAAAGCTAAAGTGTACAAAAGTCTCATGACTTGAGGACTAGTCTGTCAGTATTTGAAAGTGGAGAGATGTAAGTCCTAATTTTCCTCATATTTTGGTTCTGTGAATAGACTCTGAGAGGTGATAATGATAATGACTGAAAATTTGGGGCTCAAACAACATAGTTACAGGAACCCTGCAGCATGTGAGGCAGCTTATCTTTTAATATATTCACTTTAATTATTTGAAGTAAATGACATTATTCTTCCATCTCTGTGGTTTAAGTAATGCAAGGAAAATACTGTCTAAAATGAAGAATAAAATGAGTCTTCTTTCTGTGGAAAAAAACACAGTGAATTGTTAATATGAATGCAGTAAGAGAGATGAAAATAAAGAGAAAAATTGAAGTAAATTCTTTAAAGGTTCCTCCTACTCATGAACAGGAAATGAAAAGAAAGTATCATTTACAATTATTTACAGAAGAACCATTGCCTTACAGATATTTTACCAGGAGATAGATATGAGAAACCTTTTCTAAAGCTAATTCTTGGCTACTTAGTACACTTATTCTTGGAAAGGTGACTAATGAAGTCTTTCTATAGATATATCTGTGAAACAATCATTCAACTGTATTTAATTAATTAGTTCTTATTTACAGTGTATAGCAGGATCAAAGACAATATTTCATTGTAGCTTGAGGGTTGGGGGTGTAAAAGAAGCTGTGGGAGGGAATCCAAATGTCTAAATAGTAGAAGAAATGACCCTATTACCCCAGGATCCAGAGACAGCCTAAGTTTTGTCCTCTTTCTTAATTCCACCTGTAGCTATGGGGCCAGGTTTATCTGTTTGGGATCTATGTTATTTAATTTTCTCCTCTGCTCCTCTTATTTTGCTTGAGTGATTCCCATTTCTTTTTTTTTCTTTTTTTAATTTTTTTTTATTATTTGTTTTTATGTGTATGAATGTATTGTCTGCATGCAGGTCTGTGCACCCGGTCGTGGCAATGCGCGAGGTCAGAAGGGTCTCGGATTCCGCTGGAACTGGAGTTCTCCTGGAATGGAGTTACAGCGGTTCTTAGCTGCCCATGTGGGTGCTGGGGGATTCGAACCGGCGTTCCTCTGCAAGAGCGTCGGTGCTCTTAACCGCTAGGCATCTCTCCAGCCCCATGATTCCCATTTCTTAAACATCTCTTGGCCAGCTTCCAGACTCTACCAGGGTTCCTCTTGCACAGCTAAACCTTTACTCCTTCTCTGTTTGTAACAATATTTTTAATACTAATCAAAGACTCTAAGATGAAGCTACAACTCCAGTTTCTTTTTAAAAGTAATTTTACTGAGTCTTTAAAAATTTCATACAATGTGACTTGATCCCATTCAAACTTCTCCCCATCTCTCAGATCATTCATAACCCTAGACTTGTTGTCCTCTCCTTTTTAAAGGCAGATCTTGTCCAGTTTGTGTTTTCCAAATAGTCTTGGGTGTTAGTTCAGCCCTTGGAGCATGGTCAACTGATGGGATGTCACATACTTAAAGTGGCTCTTTTCTAGTAGGTACCAGATGCCAATATGCCAATAGTTCCACAGCTAGGGCTATGACTTCATGCCTTCCTGCATTCTCCATGCTTAAATTTTTTCTGAGTTGGGCTTGGACAGGTCTTCTGCATGCTGTCAGTCACCAATGACACAGACTCATGTGAAGCAACAGTCTTAATGCTCACTATTCCTTATATTCATTCACCAACTCTGGAGCTTACAGTCTTTGTACCAGTGCTTCCAAGATGCTCTCAGTCTTGAGAGGAGACAGTTTGATATAGGTGTCTGAATTGGGGTTGAGCAATCTGAATAACTCATTTTCTGCATGATGACCAGGTGAATGTCTCTGTGCTATTCCTCATAAGATGTAAAAAGAGGTCTGGAGAGGTGGCCTAGCGGTTAAGAGTGCCGAACGCTCTTACAGAGGACCCGGGTTTTGATCCCCAGCACCCACATGGCGGCCTGAGACCATCTGAAACTCCAATTCCAGGAGGAACTCCTAGCTCCAGGGAAATCCGACACCTCCTCTGACCTCCGCAGCATTGCACGACACGGGTGCACAGACCTGCATGCAGACAGTACATTGATTATACCAACAGACAATAATAAAATAAAAAATTAAAAAAATAAAAAAAATGATGTAAAAAGATTTCCTGAAAAAAAAAAAAAACTATGTGAAAGTTGACACATACATTAATCTACAGATATAAAAATAAGTCAGGGGGACTGTGTTTAACATTACCATTTAGCATGATAATAGTAGTGGGCTCTACCCTATGACCCATAAAGTCTCTAGCCACATGATAACAGTGCCAGCTATGGGCTCCATCTTGTGAAGTGGATCTTAAAATCAAGCAGAAAGTGGATGGTTACTCACATAATGCTCATGTCACTATGACATCAGTATCATACCTTTCCAGGCCAGTTATTATTATAGCTCACAGAGTCCACAGCTGGGAAAGATTGATGATTCACTTTTCAGCACTCTATTTGCTAGCAAATAGAGATAAAGCTTCAATGTCACCATTAGCTTGAAACTTTCCTCTGCTCTATGATCCAAGTATGTGTTGTCTCAGCAATGTCTTGTTGTTCAGCTCTGTACCACAGCCAAGAGCAAAGTTTCTGGTAAAGGGATTGCTCCCCATTATAGGGTAACTCCATTTAAATATTTTATAAAGGCTCAACAGAAGTAGGTTTCCAAATGACTTTTAAAAAGTTGCTTCCTGTGTGTTATCCCTCCCCATAATCGATCTTCTACCTTGCTCTCTCATCCTACATGTTAAATCTGTAATTTTTTAAGCTAGACATTAAAAGAAAGAAAAAAAATACAGAAGCCTGGAGATATGGGTTAGTGGTTGAGCCCTCCTCCACTCACAGAAGACCCTCGTTTGAATCCCAGCATCCACGCAGTGGCTGACACAAACTATAAAAGCAGTTTCAGGGGAGTGACAGCCTCACTGACCCCATAGGCACTGAACAACATATGGGTGAACTTACACTCATGCAGGCATGAAACTCCAATACATAAAATGAAAAGTGAATGTATTTTATTTGTTATTTTAATTTTGTGTGTATGGGTGCATTTCATACTTGTATGTAACTATACCCCTATGGAGAAATGCTAAAAGAGGCCAGATGGTTGTTAGCAGCCACATGGGTGCTAGTATTGGAACCTGGGTCCTCTGCAAGAACAGCTAGTGCTCCTACCTGCTGATCCATCACTCAAGCTCCATGAATTTTTAAGAAGTCAAAAATAGGGCTGGAGAGATGGCCTAGCGGTTAAGAGCACCGACTGCTCTTGCAAAGGACCTGGGTTCGATCCCCAGCACCCACGAGGTGGCTGAGAACCGTCTTTGACTCCAGTCCCAGGGGAATCCGACACCTTCTTCTGACCTCCGCGGCATTGCACAACACGGGTGCACAGACCTACATGCAGACAGTACATTCATATACATAAAAAAATATTAAAAAAAAGAAGTAAAAAATAAGTAAACAGGTTAACAGTTTGGGCAAGGAACGAAACAGAATTCTGGAAATATGAGATACAGCTGGGTGTGGTATGGTATATGCCTTTAATCCAAGAACTCAAAATATAGAGGCAGGTAGATGTTGGTGAGACCAAGATCTAGCCTGGGCTACATATATTGCTATATTTCCTTCTAGGAGGCATAAGCAGCCTCTAGCCTTCTCCTCCCTCTGTCTCTAATTACAAAGAAGGAGAGATGAACTCCCCAATCCACAGCTTGGAGAATCCTAGCAAGTTTATTTAAACAACAGAAAAGTGAGAGTTTACTTAAAGAAGTGTGGGCACCTCCCTTCTAACTATTCAGCAGTAATTCTCAACTGGGCTTGATCCATAAAAATGTTGAGAGGAGAGGCCCACCTCATGGTATTTTTACTCATAGTCTTAGTTATTTCCCCTCATAAAGCCAAGACAGATTGGTTGGTTGGAAGGGGAGCTGCCTCTTCCAGATCTTCCTTTCCTTGCAATGCATCAGCAGTCAAGTTCTGTGATGATTCAAGGCAAGAGAATGCAACTAAACTTGGGAAGAATGCATCCATAGCTTGCCAGTCCAGCTTGCCAGTAGTGGGACAAGTATGTGGAACACTTCATCTCTTCCTCCAGCTCTTATCTTCTTTACACCATCCTCTTCTGTAGGATCTGGAGCCTTGAAGGGGGTGATAGGTGTATGATATCTTTCTTCCAGTGTGCCAAGACATTGAATTCTCCTATCTTTTCCTCATCTGTTTTCAATGGTTCATTTTTGTGGTATTCCTTCTGCTATAACATCACAAATACAATGAAGCAGGAACATCTAAACAAACAATTACTGCTATAATATTCCAATCTATGGACATAAACACTAACGTTTGACAGTTACTTATCACTTGCACAACAAACATCTAACAAACAATTGCTGGGGCCTAGAGCTTCCTTTGCCACTGGGATTGACCTAGCTCTCAGTACCAGATACGTGTTCCTCCTGGAGAAGTAGACCTTAAATGCAATTGAAAATTTGCTTTTTATACATATACCCACTAATGAATCAGCAGGCACATCTTTATTTATTT
>VZQC01011063.1:982745-1029016 GCA_009823505.1 Rhizomys pruinosus | reverse complement strand
TATATTAAGCAGATGTGTGTGTTTTTCCCCTTTGTATTTAAGTGTGCCCTTTATATAGTGAGTTCCAAGCTAGCTGGGACTGCAGGTAAATCCTGTCCCAAGGGGACTGGAGAGATGGCTCAGCAGTTAAGAGCATTGGCTGCTCTTGCGGAGGAACTGTGTTTAGTTCCCAACACCCACATGGTGGCTAACAACTGTCAGTACCCAGTACCTCCAGTTTCAGGGGATCCAATGCCCTCTTCTGAACTCCTCTAGCACTGAAGGCAAGTGGTGCATCTACATACATACATACAAGCAAAACACTCAAACACAAGAAATAAAAAATCTGGGCCAGGCATGGTGGCACATGCCTTTAATCCTATCACTTGGGAGGCAGAGGCAGGTGGATTTTTGTGAGTTCAAGGCCAGCCTGGTCTACAGAGTGAGTTCCAGGACAGCTGGGGCTACAGGGAGACCCTGTCTCAAAAAGATTAAAAAAAATATTAAGAAAAAATATGTAAAGATTTTAAAAAAGAAAACAATAAAATTAATCCAAAACTCCTCACTGCTCTTACACACTCTCAAGTTCATTCCCAGCACCCACATCAGGTGCCTCATAGCTGCTTGTAACTCCACCTCCGTGGGATCTGATGCCCTCTTCTGGCCTCTATAGGCACCTACACACATGTATGCATATAGACAGACACATAAATATATACACATTTGTTTTGGTCTTTTTGAGACAGGGTCTTCTTGTAGCCCCAGCTGGCCTGGAACTGGCTATGTAGACCAGACTGTCCTTGAACCCATGGAGATCCCCCCTGCCTCTGCCTCCTGAGTGCTGGGATCAGAGACATGTGCCACCATGCCTGACACACACATTTTAATATTAAAAATATATCTTTTAAAATCAAAACAGCAGGGGCTGGAGAGATGGCCTAACGGTTAAGAGTGCCGACTGCTCTTGCAGAGGACCGGGCTCGATCCCCAGCACCCACATGACGGCCGAGAACCGTCTGAAACTCCAATTCCAGGAGAACTCCAGTTCCAGGGGAATCTGAGACCCTCTTCTGACCTCCGTGGCATTGCACCACACGGGTGCACAGACTTGCATGCAGACAGTACATTCATACACATACAGAAATAAATAAAATTTAAAAAAAAATTAAAAAAAAAATCAAAACAGCAGCCGGGCGTGGTAGCGCACGCCTTTAATCCTAGCACTCGGGAGGCAGAGGCAGGGGAATCTTTGTGAGTTCAAGGCCAGCCTGGTCTACAGAGCGAGTTCCAGGACAGCTGGGGCCACAGGGAGACCCTGTCTCGAAAAAGACCAAAAAACCCCAAAACAACAAAAAAAATCAAAACAGCAAACAGATCACAGCAGGCATGCTGAAGACCATGTCTCTGTGGGCCTGGCTATGCTGGGACTCCATATGAGAAGTTAAGAGCATCAAGTCCTGGGGGGCTGGAGAGAGAGCTCAGAGGTCAAAGATGCTTGCTGACTTGTCAGAATACCAGAGTTGGTATCCCAGATACCAGTGTCCACATCCAGTAGCTTATAAATGCCCTCTTCTGGCCACCTACACAGATACTCGCATACACACACACACATACACACACACGCACACACACACACACGTGTAAATAAGGCAGACATGCCGGGCGTGGTGGCGCACACCTTTAATCCTAGCACTCAGGAGGCAGAGGCAGGCGGATCTTTGTGAGTTCAAGGCCAGCCTGGTCTACAGAGTGAGTTCCAGGACAGATGGGGCTACAGGGAGACCCTGTCTTGAAAAGACCAAAAAAAAAAAACCCCAAAAAACAAAAAACAAGGCAGATGTACACAAGATGTACGCATACACACAGGACACACACACAAATAATAAAGCAAAAAAAAAAAATTTTTTTTTTGGTCTTTTAGAGACAGGGTCTCCCTGTAGCCCCAGCTGTCCTGGAACTCACTCTATAGACCAGGCTGGCCTTGAACTCACAAAGATCTGCCTGCCTCTGCCTCCCAAGTGCTAGGATTAACAAAATATTTTTTTTTTTTGTCTTTTTGAGACAGGGTCTCCCTGAAGCCCCAGCTGTCCTTGAACTCACAAAGATCCGCCTGCCTCTGCCTCCCAAGTGCTAGGATTAAAGGCGTGCGCCACCACACCCGGCAACAAAATATTTTTTAAAAAAATATTAAATCTGGGCTGGAGAGATGGCCTAGCGGTTAAGAGCGCCGACCGCTCTTGCAGAGGACCCGGGTTCGATCCCCAGCACCCACATGGCGGCCGAGAGCCGTCTGAAACTCCAATTCCAGGAGAACTCCAGTTCCAGGGGAGTCCGACGCCCTCTTCTGACCTCCGCGGCATTGCACGTCACGGGTGCACAGACTTGCATGCAGACAATACATTCATACACATACGGAAATAAATAAAATTAAAAAAAATTAAAAAAAAATACAAAACATTTTTTTGTTATTTATTTATTTAAAAATTTATTTTTAAAATTTTATTTATTTTTATACGTGTATGAATGTACTATCTGCATGTAGGTTTGTGTACCCATGTCGTGCAATGCCGCGGAGGTCAGAAGAGGGTCTCAGATTCCCCTGGATCTGGAGTTCTTCTGGAATTGGAGTTACAGACGGTTCTCAGCTGCCATGTGGGTGCTGGGGATAGAACCCGGGTCCTCTGCAAGAGCAGTGCTCTTAACTGCTAGCTAGGCTATCTCTCCAGCCCCTTTTATTTTATTTTTTTATGTATATGAATGTACTGTCTGCATATAGGTCTGTGCACCTGTATCGTGCAATGCCGTGAAGGTCAGAAGAGGGTGTCAGATTCCCCTGGAACTGGAGTTAAAGACATTCTCAGCTGCTATGTGGGTGCTGGGTATCAAACCCAGATCCTCTGCAAGAGCAGTCGGCACTCTCAATGGCTAGGCCATGTCTCCAGCCCAAAACATTTTTTAAATGTTTAAAAAACTAGACTACCTTTAGGGTGGCCATTTAGGTGATTCTTCAGAATAATAATGAACAAAGTCTAGCAAGAAAAATGTTGCATTGGAAACTGGGAGCCACTGCTGTCCTTGGCTGTGGAAGAGCCTCTCACAACCGGTGTTAATGGCTTATAGAACCATGGGTACATATCTTTGATTTGTTGATAGGAAACAAGTGTCACTATCTTAAAACAAAATGTGCCCTCTGATGGTAGGGAGGGGGACACAGGTCTAGATTTGATTAGTAACATAATCTTGTACAAAAATATATGTGTATATGGGGGGCTGGAGAGATGGCCTAGCTGATAAGAGAGCCGACTGCTCTTGCAGAGGACCTGGGTTGGATCCCCAGCACCCACATGGTGGCTGAGAACCGTCTTTAACTCCAGTTCCAGGGGAATCTGACACCCTCTTCTGACCTCTGAGGCATTGCACAACACGGGTGCACAAACCTACATGCAGACAGTACATTCATACACATAAAAAATAAAAATTTTTAAAGTTTAAAAAATATATATAATAAATTAAAAATGCACAGATTTTTAAAAAAAGGAAAATATATGATATAATAGGTCATGGAACCTGGCTCATGGTAGATGACTATACACATTAATGGTGATAGCAAGAGCTAGCATTTATTTGCTGCATGCTGTGGGATATTTTGAGCTTTTATAATCATTGTTTAGTTAAAAAAAAAAAGTGTCCATGGCTAGAGAGATGGCTCAGAGGTTAACAGCACCAGTTGCTTTTGCAGACCTGATTTTAGTTCCCAGCACCCAGAGGGCAGCTAACAGACATCTGTAACTCCAGTTCCAGAGGACGGGACACTCTCTTGGCCTCTGTGGGCATTCTATGTGCATGGTGTATTACATACATTCAGGCAAAATACTCATACACATGAAATTAAAATAAATACAATTAGCCGGGTGTGGTGGCAAATGCCTTTAATCCCAGCATTTGGGATGCAGAGGCAGGCGGAGCTCTGTGAGTTCAAGGCCAGCCTGGTCTACAGAGCGAATTCCAGGAAAGATGGGGCTACAGGGAGACCCTGTCTTGAAAAGACAAAAAAAAATAATAATAATAATAATAAATATATATATACATATATATATACATAAATACAATTAAAAAGCTTTAAAATCTGTGTGTCCAGGGTTGGGTGGGTGGTACATGCCTTTACTTCCAGTATTTGGAAGGCAGAGGCAGGAGTTTGAGGCCAGCCTAGTATACATGAAGAGTTCCATGCTAGCCAGGATTATATCATGAGACTCTATCTCAAAAAAAAAAAAGTGTCTGAATTATGGACACAATCAAGAAAACTAATAAATGACATATTTACAAGACTGTCAAAAATAGTGACTATTGGCTGGGCGTGGTGGCACTGGGCTGTAATCCTAGTACTTAAAACGTGGAGACAGGAGAATCAGGAGTTCAAAGCAAGCTTCAGCTACATAGAATCTGAGGATAGCCTGGGCTGCAAGAGATTCAGAGATGGAGGAGCGACAGAGAAGAAGAAGACTGACAGGGCTAGTTCAGGAAGGAAAGAGGAGCTCAAAGGATGGAGGGAAGGAAGGAGAAGAGATAAAGAACAGCTGGACAAAAACCAGCCTGAAGGTCTCAAAGGGCTTTGGAGAAGAGAAGGATAAAGGCCGCAGACCAGTTGGCAAAGGAGAGGCTGTACCCTTTCTTTTCTAATTAATTTTTATTTTAGGTGTATGAGTGTTTTGCCTGCATGTATATAATAAATATATCCATGTATGCAATGCTCAGAGGGTGTCAGATTCCCTGGAACTGGAGTTAAGGGTGGTTGTTAGCCACCATATTGGTGCTGGGAACAAAAACTGGGTTCTCTGCAAGAGCAACCAGTGCTCTTAACCACTGAGCCATCTCTCCAGCCCTACCTGTTCTTTATTTTTATTTTTTTGGCCTTTTTGAGACAGGGTCTCCCTATAGCCCCAGCTGGCCTGGAACTCACTCTGTAGACCAGGCTGGCCTTGAACTCACAGAGATCTGCCTGTCTCTGCCTCCCGCTTGCACCACCATGCCCGGCTCCTACCTGTTGTAAAGGATAGTATTCAGGCTGAAAGCTAGACATGGTACCTGCTTGTAATCCCAGTACTCTGGTAGAGGCAGGAGGATCAGAGTTCCAGGCCATCGTGGACTAAATAGTGAGTTGGAGGCCAGCCTGAGTTACAACAGTGAAGGACTGAGGGTGTAGCTCAGTGATAAAGCACTAACATACTTGAAGTCCTAGGTTCAACCCTCAGTTCTTCAAGAAAATATTAAAGAACCAATAATAGTAAGCTACAATAGTGAATTCAAAGGCAGATTGGGCTAGTGCGACCTTACTTAAAAGATGGGGGGCTGGGGGCTCAGAGCACCTCTGGGTTGGAAGGGCAGATACCTGTCTTCTGTTGTGGCAGCCAAGAACAGCCACCCAGCAGGCAGACAGATATATGGGGAAAGCTTGAACTGCACGGGGGTGGACGACCCAAGCTTCGTGCAGCTCTGTTCATCACCGGCAACAATGACTTAGGGCCAGGATGGTGACAAAGGGGATCAAAACTGTGACCCACACCATTCAAAGTGTAAGAGGCCATCTTGGTAATTTGTTCCAATAACATACCTGTGACCATGCTTCTCCCTAACAAGGATCCGTGTCCCTAAGGAGTCCTCCTGCCTGTCACCCAACAGGCCTTAATCTTGCCCTTTGTCTAGTGTTCCCAGTCCCTTCTAGTGAGAAAGCAAAAGGTCCCTGTATTGGGTTCATCCCAGAGCTGAATGGTGGGGTATGGGGAGGTGGGGGGCAGGTTGCATCACCCACAGCCAAATCTACTCAGCATTCTGCCTGCCACCTGTCCTGCTGCAGGCACTGGTCACTAATTCTCAGCAGGCAGGTCTCAGCTGTTCTCTGGGCTCAGTGCCTGCCTGGCTCACTCACCTCCATTCAGATAAGGAAGGAGGATTGCCATGGTGCTGCTGGGTGGCAAAGACAGATGTGAAAGGCTGCAGTTTTCACTTGGCAGACTGACTGAGTTCAGCGTGCCAGGCCTGGGGTCCCTGAGCACGCGAATGGATGTCTCTGGAGCATTACAGAAGGGCAGAAGATCTGGGATGCCTTGTATCTTTCTGTCCCCTTACCTGCCTAAGAGGAGACAGAATTCCCTGGTGCATTGCAGTTTAAAGAATCTTTTTTCTGCCAGGCGTGGTGGCCCACGCCTTTAGTCCTAGCACTTGGGAGGCAGAGGCAGGCGGATCTTTGTGAGTTCAAGGCCAGCCTGGTCTACAGAGCGAATTCCAGGACAGCTGGGGCTACAGGGAGACCCTGTCTCAAAAAGACCAAAAAAAAAAAGAATCTTTTTTCTATCCTTCAGTTTTCTGGAGTGAAACTAGTACAGCAATATTATTGTTCCACTTTGTAGGGTTACTGGGGGGGGGGGCATGACAGTGCACGCAGCACTATGAATACAGGGTGGTTGGCTAGACAAAACTGACATTCAAGTTCTGAGTGCCTTTGCACAAGTGTTGCTCTCCTTGTGTTATACGTGAGCAGCTCTGAAATGTTAAGTGGCGGTTCAAGGTGACCCTAAAGTAAGGTGCAGTAGAGTGGGTCCCACATAGAATGACTCCATCTGGCAGAGCTCAAAGCCTAAACCACTCCCACCAGGGGGCCTGTGGGCTGATGATATTTCCCTCTCTGAGAGCAGTGGTAGATTCCAGGGGGCCCTCCTCCAACCCCAGCTTGCCTCCAGCCCCGACACAGTCTAGCCTGCTGTCCTATAGAGCAAAGACTCAAGTAGTAATACATTGGAAATGGCTAGAATCAGGAAGTAGGACTTGGTTTTCAAGTTTCCAGTGCCAGGGGTTGTAGGAGTAGCCTAGACAGGTGACTCCAGGATGCTTAGGTGCATCCTGGTAACCATGGAGCTCTGCGGCTCTAAGGACTTTAATCCCCTACTTTAACCCCCTTAATAACTAACTCTACATGGAGTTTCCCACTCTTTTAAGGAGCAAGAGCCAGAGGACTAGGGAGTTGTCCGGTTCCCCAACACCTGGGGCATAGCAGACCAAAGACAGAATCCAAGCCAGGTGTTCTACCCCCAGAAAAGGCTTGGGAGAGGGCTTGGGCAAAGACCTGCACTTAGGACTTCCCCACAGCTCAGACCAAAATGCATTTGGCTCATTTGGAGGGCATGGAGAGCCAACACACTTTGAGAGCACACACCCAGGAAGCCAGAGTGGGGTGCAGGGCTGGAAGTGCCGAGTGGGCACACACTGCCATTCGTGGGTTAAAGGAACCAGAGCTCCGCTCACCAGGAACCAGAAGAGCCCCAGGGACATTAAGGGACACTGCCAGCCTCCCTCTGCGTCAGACCTGCTGGCCAGCCTCCCACAGATGGCTGTTCTTCCTGTGTGCTGGCTCAACAGCACAGCGATCTCTTTAAAGTGACTCTGCACTTCTTTCTCCACATCCATTTTGAATTGTTAGTTATAGTCTCAGAACTTTTTGCAAGAATTGGGAGTTTTCCCGTCATTCCACCTCTCCTTTGCATCTGCTTCTCTACTTCCTCCTTTCTTCATCTAAATAGGTATGTGGGGAACAGCTAAAATACATTAGAAAACTTGCCAAGTATAAACACCAAAGTCCTTGTCACCTGCCTTCCTGATTGCAGTAATGGACTCCAACCACAAGCGGATGCCAATGTCATGCTCACAATACCACTTTTTTTTTTGTAATACCACTTTGAACAGAAGCAGGAATGGACCAAAGGCTAAGATAGCCAATTCATAGGCTTCACCTGAGGCTTTATTTCTATTTTTCTTTAATTTTATTTATTTTTGTATGTGTATGAATGTACTGTCTGCATGTAGGTTTGTGCACCCGTGTCGTGCAATGCCGCAGAGGTCAGAAGAGGGTGTCAGATTCCCCTGGAACTGGAGTTCTCCTGGAATTGGAGTTACAGACGGTTCTCAGCCGCCATGTGGGTGCTGGGGATCGAACCCAGGTCCTCTGCAAGAGCAGTCGGTGTTCTTAACCACTAGGCTATCTCTCCAGCCCCTATTTCTATTTTCAAGGATGGTTGCCTTTACTAGGGGTAGCTCTGTTTCACCATATTGGACAAAAGATCATGTGGTCAGTGGCAGCCATCCTGGGAAAGAGTGTGAACAGTTTTGAGCAGAAATATCAGGACACTGTCTAGCATTGTGGCACGAAGGGGTACCTGAAAGTCTTTCGCTCAGTCCGGTCCCCATAGGAAGCAGAAATGTGGTAACTAGCAGTGGTCCCCTGATGCCCCCCACGTACCACCACCAAGGTGGTGTTACTCAGAGAAACCCCTTGTGCTCAGAAGCCAGTACTATCATTGCACAGCACCTGCCTGTTTTGGGTGGTTGCAATAAGACATTTGGGGGAAAGTTATTATATTCTACTTATTTTCTTCAACACTGATTCAGGTACAGAAAGGAATAGTGACTGTTTTTTTTTTTGAGACAGGGTCCCCCCTTTAATCCCAGCTGGCCTGGAGCTCACTATGTAGACCAGGCGGGCCTTGAACTCACTGAGATCCACCTGTCTCTGCCTCCTGAGTGCTGAGATTAAAGGAGTGTGCCACCATGCCCAGCATGACTGTGTCTTATATGACCTTTCCTCCTGCAGGTCAGTGCTGAGGTGAAGAACCAACTAACACTGCAGGACACAGGTTCTGAGCACTGCCACATAGCAGGCTGGTGGCCTGAGATGCAACAGACATCTTCATGGTGTCTCCCAGGAACCAGGCTCAGCTCCCTGAGGTTAAAAAGCCAAAGTACAAGTAAAATGCAAACCATGTGTCCTCCAAACAGGGCAGTCCCATAGCTGGGCAGACAAGAGTGCAATATTAGACAAGTCACATTGCAGAAGTCGGGGGTTTGTAGAAGGGGAAGAAAATTGCACAGCTGGTCAGATATCACTAAACACTTGGGGAGGAATTATGTGTGGGTCCCAGTGAGTGGAGCCTACACAATGTCTTTTGGTAAAGCTATGCCTGTAATTCCAGTGCTCAGAATGCCATGAGTTTGAGGTCAGCCTTAGGGACACAGTACCAAGCCATCTAGGGATGCAGAGCAAGATGCCTTCTCAAAACCAAACCAAACCACACCAAACCAAAAAACCCTTCAAAGCACTTCTGAAAAAATGGAGATCTGGGGCTGGTGATGGCTCAGCAGTTAAGAGCATTGTTGCTTTTACAGAAGACCCAGGTTCAATTCCCAGCACCCACATGGCAGCTAAGAACTGTCTACAACTCTAGTTCCAGGGGATCTGGCACCTTTTTATGACCTCTGTGGGTACTGCACGTATGCACATGCAGGCAATAAACTCATACACATGAAACAAAGTAAAAGTAGTAAAATACTTTAGAAAAATAGAGACCTACCCTTCCAGTAAAACTATTAGCTATGCACACACCCTAAGCCATTTGTTTTATTTTTTTGAAAGACAGCCTTGGCTGTCTTGAAACTTGCTATGTAGGCCAGGCTAGCCTTGAACTCCTGCCTCTCCCTCCAAGTGCAGGATTAAAGGTGTGTATGACCATGTCTGGGTTCCTAGTCTATTCTTGTGACCACGTGTGGGATGTACTGGAGGGAACTCAGGAGGTAGTCCCAAAAAGCCAGGCAAGAGAGGAAGTCCTAACAGCAGGGATAACTCTGTAGCCCTTGGCTAGTCCGGGACTAGGAGCAAACAGCCCCAGCTGGGTGACAACAGTGCTCCTGCCTTTTAGGGAAAATCCTGAGGACACATGCCCAAGAGGCTTGGGGAGTCTGCAGCCAGAGGTCCTCTCTCACCCCCACTCAGGTAGTCAGTTGTGGACTGGGGTCCTAGTAGTCAGATCACCTCCACTGAGACCCTCTCCCAGTCCCTTACCAGCCCACTCTTCCTTAGGCCAGAGCATGGCTCGAGAAAAATCCAACTCCAACATGAGGACACATAGGCCCCTTGTTCTTAAGGAAGTCTGGCAAGCTGGGCCTTGGGTGTCAAGGCCTGGTGCCAGGTAAGGGAGAACCCTCAGGCCTCAGTCTTTTCCTGCCCGGGGATGTGGGAGTTCAGCCAGGAGCTGGGGGTGGAGCTGGCCAGTTTGGCAGAGCTCATTCCAGAGGCCGAAGACAGAGTGAATGGGAAGCTGCCTCCATTTCCAGGACGAGGAGCTGGGGATCCGCCTCTGCTTCCCAAGTGCTAGGATTAAAGGCATGCGCCACCATGCCAGGCTAAAACTGGCCTTTCTCTAAGTCTGGGCCAGTCTGGGTATCTTGGCTCCAGGCCTTACTTCTTTAAGACTCCAGCAGGGGGCAGTGCATCCCCTTTGAGGCCAAAGGGCCCCATCCTCCCCTTAAAATTCAGACCCAACCTTTTATCCCTCCACACTCCAGACCCAGGCTGCCAGTTTTATCCTCTTCAAGGAGTTAGGCCTAGGGAGGACATAGGGAGCCTCAGAGGGGGGAAAAAAAAGTTTATTTAATCAGAGAGCCTCTGAAGGCACCTGGTTTCTGTCAGTATAAAAAATGGCAGTAAAAAGACAACGGGTGTGAAGACATGGAGAACAAGGGGGAGGGAGCACAGGCAAAGAAAGGGAACACAATATCACATAACACATCAGTCAGTCCCGGACCCCCGTTAGGCAGGTGGACAGATATGTACACGTACACACGTACACACACACACACACACTCTCAGCCCAGGAGACTGCAGCCTCTCGTGCTTGGCTTAAGCAAGGATCAGTCAGAACTACCAGTGAGAGACTGCCCTCCCCTTGGTCATGCCAACACCCCCCCCCCCAAGTCCACCATAGAGGCTCCTTTCCTGAGACCAGGACATGTGGGTCCAGCACAGGCCAGAAGAAAGCAGAAGCTGGCAGAGGAGCGAACCTCCGACCCCTGCTCATCCGCAGGGGTGGGACCAAGCAGGAGGCAGGCAGGCAGTGCAGTCCTTCTGTCTGGACGTGGTCACACAATTGCACGTAATAAGAAGGAGAAGACAGCCCCCAGCGCCAGGCCCAAACACAGAAAGAAGGCCATAAGGATTCCCGCTGTCTCTGCCTCTTCTGGCTTGACTTTCCTAAAAGGAAGGCAGGGTGACTAGGACAGCCTGGCCTAGCCAACCACCCTAGGTTCCCAACTCCAGCCCACTTTTTGGGAGGACATATCCTGAGGCCATCCTCCACCTTGCCCTACAACTCAGTGTAAGCATACCTGGGCAGCCTTCAGCTCCACTGTCCCTTGAACTATCCCCAGAACTGCCCCCAATCTAGGCATTGTGCCCCTACCAGCAGGAGTCTGATTGCTATTTCTTCCTCTACTAAGTGGTCCCACTGGAGGCTGAAGTTAAACCTTTTGTGATGTCACCAAATTCCCTTCAGTTCCCACTCACTTGGGCCCGTAGCACATGCAGAGGCTGGCGAGGTAGCCGTTGGAAAATGCAAAGGCAACCATGAAGATGATGAACCAAGCATCATGCTCGAAGACCACAGGCAGGTATTTACGATCCTTCACGTTGCACAGCAGAAACAGGGGAATAAACACCAGCCGAGCCACTATCAGGCTCGGCAGCCAACGGCTGTCCTTATCAGGCTGCAACGAACAGCAAGACCTCAGTCCAATCCAAGACTGGGCCCCACACTCTGCTCAGGGCCCCTTGGGACTGGGACAAAAACCTCTAGGCCTGGTTAACCTTGGGGGCTGACTATGAGGAGACAAGTTCCCAGGCTGTCTTCAAGCTCACTACAATGAATAACCTTGAACTTCTGTTCTGACCCTTCTGCTTCTGCTTCCCAAGTGTTGGGATATCAGGAACGCACCACCATGCCTGCCTTATGAGGCGCTAGAGGTTGAACCCAGGGCTTCATGAAGTTTCCTAAGCAAGCACTCTAGCAACTGAGTCACATCCCCACCCCCCTAATCTGGGTAGGTACATATAGTGTGCATATACCAACTTGTAAACCTAAGAATTGTACACATGGGCTGGAGAGATGGCTCAGAGATTAAGTTCCACTCTTACAGAAGACCTGACTTCAGTTCCCAGCATCCATATCAGAAGGCTCACATCTGCTTGAAACTCCAAGTTCTAGGTGATTCGACCTCTTCTGACCTCCGTGAGCACTTGTATGCACATACCTTCCCCACACACATAATTTAAAAATAATTTAAAATGTAGCCGGGAGTGGTGGAGCATGCCTTTGATTCCAGCACTTGGGAGGCAGAGGCAGGTAGGCCTGTTTGAGTTCCAGGCCAGCCAGAGCTACAGAATAAGACCCTGTCACATCAAATGAAACACCTGTGCATATGCAGTTATTACTCTAAGTTGTGTCTAGATTTGAAAAATGATGGTCCCCTTAACACTATGCTTTAAAAAAAAAAAAAAAACAAAAAAAACTACAGTAGAACCCAGGGCCTCACCCATGCTACGTAAACACTCTACCTCTGAGCCCGCCCCAAGCCCCACCACTGTAGTTTCTTGGGTTCCTTTTCTGGATCTCATCCTCTACTTACCCACATGCAAACAGCTGTGAGGCTCCGGCCCAGCCAATCAAAAATATTGAAAGTCAAGTAACAAGACACAGCCACGAAGTACTTTTCTGGAAGAGGATGAAGAGGAAAGGATATAGTACTTGACCTTCCACTGGGCCTCAGCCTCCTCACCGTATAGCAGAAAAGATGTTTCCAGGCCAGGGAAGGGCAAATAGGCCCATAGGGAGCTGGTCAGAAAGTTACCCCGGGCTCTCCACACTGTTCCCAGCCCTGCTCCAGTCTCCCCAGAACACATCCTGGGAAGCCACCGCCACTTACCCCAGGCACTGGTGCCTGCGATGCTGGATCCAACATCAGCAGTCACGGCAGGGAACAACCCAATGGTGACCATGAAGTTGAAGCAGACGGAGAGAGCCAGGACTGGGATCTACAGAGGAGAGAGAAGGATTCACCCAGGTTGTTCATGGTGGCTGTGCACAAAAGACCGAAGAAGTCCCAACACACACAGACATGTGCACACACAGAGCACATACAGGAGGGAGCCAGGAGAGGGCTCAGCCTTGGACAGAAAGGAGGGCGACAGCAGGGGGGACGGAGCAAGCAGAGGAAAGGGTGAGGAGGGAGGGGGCCCCCAACCCCACGTACGCTCTTGAAGATGGCTTTTACAGACTGGTTTCTGCTGGTGGGCATAGAGTTGGGGGCTGGCACCACAGACTCCTCTCTGCCTGCTCTTGGCACCTCTCCTGGTAGGTGAAAGGTTGTAGAAGAATCTTTAATTTGTGAGGAGAGCAGCAACAGGTGGAATTAGCTAGAGGTGGACACTTCCCGTACCTCAACACCCCAAGGATGGACGCCTGGACTCAAGCTCCTGCCCCCCACCCCCCACCCCAGGAGGCTCAGGTTACTCTGCGCCTCTAGTCTGTAATCAGTGCCTTCAGTCCAAATGCCTGAGGCTTTCAGGGTGATCTGGTATCTTTTTGATCCTTTCAAAAAAATTTGTTTTTTTTACATGTATAAGTGTTTTCCCTACATGTACGTTAAATGCACCTTTGAATGAAATGCCCACGGAGATGAGGGCATAGGATGCCCTGGAACTGGTTACAGATGGTTATTAGGTGCCACATGAGTGCTGGGAACCAAATCCAGGTTGTCTTTAAGAGTAGCCAGTGGTCGGGGCTGGAGAGATGGCCTAGTGGTTAAGAGCGCCAACCGCTCTTACAGAGGACCCGGGTTCGATCTCCAGCACCCACATGGTGGCCGAGAGCCATCTGAAACTCCGATTCCAGGAGAACTCCAGTTCCAGGGGAATCCGACACCCTCTTCTGACCTCCGCGGCATTGCACAACACGGGTGCACAGACCTGCATGCAGACAATACACTGATACACATAAATAAAAAATTAAAAAAAAATAATAAAAAAGAGTAGCCAGTGGTCTTAACTGCTGAGCCATCTCTCCAGCCCTCTTCCCTTTTTCTTTTTGAGGCAAGATTTATATAGCCCAGGGTAGCCTCCAAGTCGCTGTGCAGCTGAATATGGCCTTGAACTTATGGTCCTCCTACTTCTACTTCCCAAGTGATGGGATTACACATGTGCACTGCCACACCCAAGTTTGTGAGATGCTGGGGATCCCGAGAGCTTGTGTAAGCACTACTCCCTGGTGTATACCCTAAGCCCCAAGGCTCCGTGTTGTCCTCCTCAGCTCTCATTCCTACTGTCTCCCTCATCCCACTGTGGTCACTCTGTCCTCTGCTGACTCATGGTCGCCAGGTAATATAGTGTGCCCACAGCTTGCACCTTCGCCATGCCACCCCACCCCGCCCAGCTTCCTTTAGTAACTGAGACCTTTACTGATGAGATCCAACTTGGTCTCCTGCTCCGCAGGTCCCTCCAACTTCAGCTGCAGGTAGTAGCTATAGAATTCCTATCCAGCAAGGTGGACAGAGGAGGCAGAGTCAGAGGTATCTCCAGAACCCCAGCTTACCCCATGGGTTTCAATCCCAGGACACCCTTGGTCTGAACGAGGAAACCCTGTCCCCTTTGCCATTCCCCAGACCCCAGCATCTTCTATCTGCTCACCAGCCGGGGCAGAGCCAGGTAAGACACGATGGCCAAAATGACAACCGCGCAGGCTGTGATGAAATAGCCAAAGGCACTTTCTGACAACTCCGAACCACCTGGGGTAGACAGTGCCCATGATGAGACAGGCGCCCATCACCCCCAATCACCACCCTGGGCACCAGAACTCACTGGCAATGGCACAGATCACAGCCACGGAGGAGAAGAGGCCAGCCAGGCCCTGGCCACTCATGATGGGAGCTGTGTAGTTGGCAGGCAGGAGGCTAGCCAGACCAAAAAGGCTGCCCTGCAAAATGGCACCAGATGCTGGGGAAAAAGGGTAGACACGATATCAGCAGGGGGTTGGCGGTTGAGGGAGGCCACAGAAATCACACCCCTGATTCCTGCTTGCTCCTAACTCTTAACCCAAACTGCCCTCCTCTCTGCCCCATTCCCAGACTAGGCCCCAAGCTGCCCACAGAGTCCATCCCTTCCCAGCCCCAACCTACAATTAATGAGCATGATCTTGATCATAGTGATGATGAAGAAAGGCAAGGGATCCATTGGCACCTTCACCAGGATGGCGGTGGTGAGGAACACCAGCAGGATGACCACCAGGCTGCCCAGGATCCGCACAAACTGAGGGATCCTGCACAGGAGGTGGGACGTGGGAGAAGGAAAGGAGGAAAGCAGCCTGGGCACGAGCTGGCGGTGCCTAGCAAGGCGGGGGGCTCACCTCTGATGCAGGAAGGAGTTGAGACAGGTAAACAACAGCAGAGGCAACATGGCACACAGAGCCATGACATTTTTGAAGATGCGACTGAGATAACTTCTCTCTGACAAGGGAGGGGCAGCCAAGCCCTGGGTGTCATTGCTCTGTTTGGCAGTGACCAAGGATGCATTCTGGGTCAGGTCCAGGCGATTTGTGAAATACTGTGGAGTTTACACAGGGGAATATTGGAATCTCTGGCCCTCTCTGTGCACAGAACCAAGCCCTCCACCCTCAGCACACAAGTCCTCTGGAGCCCAGCCCTTCCCAGGCTCACCTCAGTGGCAGTCATGAAAAAATTCCAGGGGAGCAGCGTCCCTAGGCCCAGCACAAAGAAAATAAGCCATACCGCCTTATACCTGGATAGGAGAAGGAAAAAGTGACCTCCCTCCCTTCCTCCCTCCCACTGTCTCTGCTGTGTTTGTGTCTATGAGCACCTGTGGGGTTGATGGGAATCTGTGGGTCCTAGGATATGGAATAGGGCACAAGATGGGTCCCACTGTCAACAGGACCTGTGTTGTCCTATCCTAGAACCCTTAGGGGGCCCTGCAGGCTGGGAAGCAGTGTGACCCACACATCCGGAGATAGTTTGGGAACTCCTACTAAAGGGTAGGCGGAGAGAAGCAAAGGCAACCTTCTTCCACTCCACCAGGCAGGCGGGAAGTGACTGCGCTATCTGGCCAGGAACCGTGTGCTTCCCTGAAGAGTAGTCTGAGGTCAAGGAACTCCCAGCCCATTCTAGACCCAGTGGGACAAATGGTCAGGGTGCCTGGGAAGGAGGAAACTATAGCTCGCCGCTCCCACACACACAACTAGACAAAACCAACTTTGTAGGTCAAACTACCTAGGGCAGGCCAGGAGTAGGGCCTCTGGAAGCCATCTAGGTCTAAACATAAACAAGGGCCACCCAGCTTCGGCCAGGCCAATGATCCTGGGGAGTCCTTGCTTGCAAGCTTAGCAAGCCTATAGCTGCCAGATGCCTGGGAAAAACCCTCCCTCTCCACAGCCAGCATCCTTGTGGCTTCAGAGATGGAGGGGAGGAAGCCCAATGCAGTGAGGCAGGGAACAGGGACTGGGAACTGTTGGCCTCAAAGGGGACAGGCTGGCTGAGTAACCCAAATGGGCAGGTCTGAGCCATGACCACTGAAGCCCTCGAAGCCCTTATGCAGTCCCTTTGAGATCAAGGTCCTCAAGCTGTGGTTCAAAGCCCGGGGTGGAGGGCAAACATCCAAGGCAAGGTTGCATCAGACACAGGGACAGAAGAAGGACTGATGAGCCAGGTAGCAGGCCAATAGGTCGGGAGAGAGCTCTAGGGGACCGACAAGCACCAGGGACCAGCACCAGGCAGCTTGGGAAGGGAAAGGAGGCAGGGAGGTGGGACCCATGGGACCCACACCTCAGCAACAGTCCTGGGAAGCCTGAGACCAGGCTGAGGTGTTCAAGACCCTCCGGTGAGAAGGGGCCTAATTCCATAGCCTTTGGCATAAGAGCCAAAGAAGGTGGACTGGGAAGAGTTCAGGGACCTGTGGTGGAGGGAAGGACACAACTTGTGTCTGGAAGGAGTGGTACCATGCAGCCATCAATTTTCTCAAGCTCTAGACCCTTTGAAGAACTTAACTCAAGATCCTCTTCCACCAAAACACACATTCCCCATCTTAACTAGCTTTGAGTGAGTTTACAGGCTCCAGAGACGGAAAGAACAGGAAGGCAGGCCAGAGAGCAGGGTGGGCTGAGGTTACGTGAGGCCGCAGACCCAGGGCAACCTCAAGGGACAGGGCAGTCCTGCCAGATGTGCTTTGGAACAGGGGAGGCTGCCAAGTGTGTCCTCATAAGGGTGGCTGGAGGAGACGGAAGCTGCTGACTAGTTAGGCAGCAACAATGGTTAAAACACTGACCCATAAATGGGCGACTGTTGGCCACCCAGCCTTCCAACCTCTTCAGACAACCCCAGCCAGCACCCAGCCAAGGCACGCAGGGTCCCCCTACCCACCCAGCACAGACCTGACTCCGAGCTACCTGGTTGGAAGCACAGCTAGTAGTAACCTTAGGTTTCAAACACTGTATCCAGTCTTCCCCTGCCCCCCAACCCTGGAGACCCACTCCCCAGACTCCCTGATCCGCCCCCCACCCTCCTCCCCTCGTACCTGTCCTGAGGCTGATGACTGGTCGTCATGGCTCCAATGTTCTTGGTTGTGCCTGGCTGACAGCTCCCTCCCTCTGGCTCTTGCTGGGGGCAGAGAAAGATTGAGTGCACTGGGCCCTCCAGACTCTTGAGAGCAGAGACACAGAACAGGGAAAGGAGGGGTCCCGCACTATTCTCCAGGCCTTGCCTTTCATTCAAGACCACTCAGCTGGGCTCCAGCTGGCCCTCGGGCCCACCAGGCCAGGCCTGTCGCCCTTCTGCCTGGCTTAGGCTGCACCTGGCTCCCGGCCTGGCGGCTGCCACTGCTATTTTTATCCGGCAGCCGAAGCAGTTTATAAGCTTGGAAACCCAAGGGGGGAGCAGGAGAGGAGGAGGAGGTACTGTGACTGAAAGGCAGGGAAAGACAGGGAAGAGATGAAAGGAGTCAGGGACAGTAGTGGCGGTAGAAGGAGCCGGAAGGAGGCCAAGGGAGACAGCACAGGGCAGGAGGAACACAAATCTGGAGGAGGGCAGGCCTTCCAGTGCCTTCTCTCTAAGTATGATCCCTCTCACCCTCCTCCCAGGTGCTCCCAGAATCTAGGCTGAGGGTACGTGCTTCCGAGAGCCTGTTCTCTCCTCGGGTAACCAGGACTTACCAGGCTCTGCTGGTAGTTTCTAAGCCATTCTTTTTAGCCACTGCCCAAGGGCTTCCTAGTTCCCAACCAGTTTTCCAAGAATATATTTCATAATGGGGGTGGGGTGGGGACATAGCCCTAGCCACACCCGAGCATATCCCTCTCTTGACCCCCAAGTCCTACCCCAGGGTCATACCATCCCCCCTCAGTTCCTCTCTGACTCAGTCCCAGGCCACTGTCTTCTTCCCGTTTCTGACAGAGGCCTGGAAGATCGGAAGAGGGGCGCACAGGCCCACACTGCACCGTCCCAAAGCTCCTAGCCACCCCCTCAGTACCCCTCCCTGTGTTCCACTTGTAGAGGGGACACACCCTAGCACCAGCACACTAAACAGTTTTTCTCACTGCAGGGAAGCAGGACCAGCATGCACAGGCACATCATATGGACCCAGCTCTGGGGGTCTGGTCCTTGCCTAGGGCTGGCTGCCCCAGCTCTGGGTGTCATGGCTCACCGAACTGGTAGTCTCAAAGCTGGCAGAAGGATGGGAGACAAAGGGACATGGGAAGTCCCTAGAAGGCAATCCTGGCTCAGCCTCAGGCAGTGGGCCTTGTCCACCGGGTCCTGGGTGAGGGTCCAGAGTGAAAAAGGTGGCAAAAGGCTTATCAGAAGAGAATCCCTCGGGCTTCTCGGGGCCTCATTCAGCAGTCTCTCAAACCAAGCAGCTGCAGAAGCACAAGTGCACAAGCGAACAAGCACAGATAAAGGGGTCTCCCCATAGCTGAGGAGAGATAAGACAGCAAGCAGGCTTCTCAGCAGGGGAACTAGCCTGTCAGCCTCAGGTGAAGCCAGAGCTCCAGGCCCCACCCATCCAGACAAACAGTCCCAGCTGGTCACCTCCAGACCCTCAATGGCTTTTCTACCCCTTGGTGAGTAACCCTAGCCTGTCCAAAGGTCTTACTCAGTGCCCAGCCCAGCCCTGGGTTGGGGGAGGCAAACCTACACACCTCCAGATGGAGACCGTAGGTTCCTTTGATCTTTTCAAGGAATATTTGCTGAGGATCTCTGCATGCCAGCCAGGCACTGGTCTAGGCACTAGGGATAGAGCAGTAAACATCAATATTAGTGTCTGTCTAGAAGGACAGGGTGGTTTTGCTGGGGATGCGGAGAGCCTAAGGACTCAGCTTTCTGTTAGACAGAAGGGAAGGGACACATTACACACAGCCTCTCGGCTGAGACTGCACTCCACCACTCCCATACAGAGGCAAGAACAAGAGTAGCCTCCATCCAGATAGAAGAGGGATGGCCCCCCTTCCTCCAGAAAACTGGCCTAGGCTAGTATTTATTTTTAAAGCATGCGTGTACACACACACATATTCCTCTCAGCAATCCCAACCCCAGTCCTGGGCACCAGTCAAGGCCATGGACAGCCCTTGGATCCTGCCCACATCCTAACATTCCGTTCCCTGGTCTAGGTGTTTTGTTCTTGTCTCTGCAGGGATCAGATAGCTTAGGGCCTCTTCAGCCATGCCTTGACCTGCAGCTCCAATCAGCCCCTCCCTGCCCTAAGGCCCCCAACACCTCTCAACTTCTAGACCTAGTTTGTACTACCAGTTAGTATTTACAGTTGGTCAGTCTTTTCCTCCAAACTACCCAGCAGCTAGGGCTAGGCAGTCTCCACGGAACAGATGCAGCCAAATGAGGTTCTCAGAGCTTGAACCTCTTTGCAAAAGCTGTCGACTAATGAGTAGAGGAGCCAGCATAAAGTCAATGCACAGATTAGGCTAGATTTCTTCTGGGGCGGGGAAGGAGAAATAAGTGCTTACCAGCTAGCCCTGTAGATTGGGAGGTGGGGGTGTGGGGAACTCCACTCCAATTAAAAGGGAAAAAAGTTCAAGACTGGGATCATTCTTAGCCCTACGCAAATTTCGGGTTTAAGTCATCTCGAGGCCACCCCATCACACACACATTGTACTGAGCTCACACAAAACAGACTACCAGACGTGGGAGGGGGGGGTTACCACGAGAAGCGGCATCGGGTTGGAAAAAGGCCTGGAGTGGGGTGAAGTGCAGGGGGTGGAACCTGCCGTCATCCACCGAGGCTCTCCCCGGGGAAGAAAGCCTGGGTGTGCTGCGTCCTTGCCCTGTCACTTATTTACTCCGGGCGAGTAACTGAGGGCGCGCCCAGGAAAGGGAGGCCAGGGACACAAGTTTAGTCCATAAAGGAGCAGCTCCCCCGCTTCTATTTGCATTCGGATTCCCCCATCCCCATCCTCCTCCGCCGGGTGCAGAGGGCAGCGCGGCCCCTCTCGGGATCAACCGGATCCGGACTAAACGTGCATTCGCTGGCCGTTGAGGAGGCAGATTTGGCCAGTCACTTACCCGCCCAAGAAACCAGGCAGCCCAGGTCCCGGTTTCCCCAAGGGCGCCTCCCCCCACCCCGCGTCCTGGCCCATGCGCGCCACGTGCTGCGCCGCACCCCGCGTCCCTCTCCCCGCCCCGGAGCCTTCAGGCCCGTCTGCCCTGTCCTCGTGGCAGGCGGAACGCGCAGCCCTCTGCCCCGAAGTCCCCAGCACGTCCACACCACGGCCCCCGGAGCACCTGCTGGAGAAGGAAGCGTTCCGCGCGAAGGTCTGCGCGCTCGCCCGCAGCTTCCCGCGCCCGCCAGCGCTTTCAAGCCCGCCGTCAGCAGGGTCCACCCCCGCCCCGCAGGGCCACCTCCTCCCGTCTGGCCCCGCCCCCGGTCCCATTCGGCCGCCCAGAACAGCTCAGGGCTCCCACCCGAAACCTCGCACCCACGGCCGCCTAGTCTGGCCACTTCCGTAGCTAGCATCTTTTGGGACTCTGCCACACTAGCCTGCCCATCACCCGGGCACGTGGGCCCGGGGAGGACGATCGCACACGGGCTGTGCTGATAAATCCTACACGTCCCACCGCGGGACTCTTCGCACGCACAGACAGGCCCGCTGTTCCTCCAGGCCGGGACACCCCCACAGCCGCCCTGCAACTCAGGTGTTCAGTTATCCTTCTCTGAACCCCGCCCACGCCACCCTGCATACTCTACCGTTTTACTTTCAGCACCCCTTCCTCCCCACCCCCAGTCTTTTTTTTTAATTTTTATTATTTATTTATTTGTATGAATGTACTGTCTGCATGTAGGTTTGTGAACCTGTGTCATGCAATGCCGTGGAGGTCAGAAGAGGGTCTCGGATTCCCCTGGAACTGGAGTTACAGAGGGCTCTCAGCCGCCATGTGCCCACCCCCAGTCTTCTAAGGAGGCCTTTCGGAACCCTCCTTTTTCCTTCAAGAAGACTTCCGGCCCCTTACCTTGGTGGGATTCCTCCTGCTTTATAGTTCTAGGACCTGGATGCAGTGTTTGGTTTGGTTTGGTTTGTTTCCACCCGGCACATACAGACATACACAACAAACATACACAACAACATCCCGTACACAACTTTGCCTTGAAGGCTCTGTGAGAGGTGGGGCAGCCCTGAAACCCCTCTCATGATTCACCCTCTGTAAATCTAGTATAATGGAGGCGCAGCTAGAGATGAAGAGGGGGAAAAAAGAAAGCCAGAAGAGCCTTCTCTTCTGTTCATCCCTTTGTCCCCAGGGCAGGACTTTATGTATAGTGATCTAGAGGCTTCAGGATCCTCAAGAGAGAGAATCCCATCCAGGCTGCCTGCCTCACCCCAGCTCCCTAAGGAACTTGTCCCCTGGAGAAGCCACTGAACTAATTAACAATTAGCAACCCTAACATCACAAGGAAAGAGCACTCTCCCCAGAGAAAGAGTGGGCTCTGAGGAGAGAGGGAGAGGTGCTGCTCAGGACAGTGGGCTCTCTTCCCCAGCTTTCCCTCCTCCCACACTGATGACACATCTTCCTTCCAGTGCCAAACAAAGGGCAGGAAGACAGGCTTGAGTGGCATTTTTCTAGGCACTGCCCCATGGTTTGACAGTAGCCTCATGTCTGTCTGCAGCCCCACAGTCACACCCTCTGTTTCTCCAGTCTCTGTCTCTTCCTTCCCTGCCTTCTCCTCCCTTGTCCCTTGGCCTCCTGCCTCTCCCCACCTTCCTTTCCCGGTTCTGGCTCTGTAGGAGGGGCTGGCATAGCTGTCAGAGAGATCCACTAGGGATGTCCAGGCCAGGAGCCAGGGGCCTGCTTTTGTGTACAAAGCGAGGGTAGGAGGGGGAGGAAAGGAAGAAAGTGGTAAGGGTCCCCGACAAACAGGGGAGTCTGGATCATCTCCTCACGCCCATTGGAGCCTGCCTGGCTCAACGAATGGCAACAGCGTGGCCTGTTATGGTTGGAGAACAGCCCATCTGGCGAGCTCCCTGCCTGGGCTCCAGCCAGCACCCACACCCCAGGCAGAGCCAGTGGCTGGAGCCCTCTGCTGATCAGCCCAGGGAACACTGCACACACACAAGCTTGGGCCTGAACAATCTGCATCTAGTTCTGATACGTCCTGTTCACCTGCCCCATTTCATGGTTCTTTCCCTCAGTCTCCAAGGTCGGGTGAGGAGGGCTGCTCTGGTTAACGTGATGCTCACTCTGTACCCTATCCTCTACCTCAGCTGGAACTGTGGCTTGCCCTACATTTCTCCCCCTCCTCATCTTGACTTGCCTCACACCACGCATACAGCCCTATCTCCCCCCAAGCCTGTATTCTTTCAGCTGTTAGCAACAGCCATCTGTGTTGGCCGTGCAAAAGGGTTTGCCCAGCCTGAGGGGCTGTCACAAGTATATATCTCGTGCTCTCTGTTGTTGGAGATTAAATCTCTGTGACTCCACGGCAGAGAAAAGACTAGGAAGAGGCCGGTGAAGCACTTACCCAAGATACAAAATTTAAGGGGACACAGGCAAGATTAAGTAATCAGGAAAAACTTTAAGAATGTGGTTTTTGGTTTTTTTTGTTGTTTCATTGTTTTTTGTTTTGTGGTGCTGGGGTCAAAGCCAGAGCCTCAAATGTGCTAGGCAGATAACTCTACCACTGAGCGACACCCCTAGCCCAAACACAGTGATTAAAAATAAAACTCGCTAGCACTTGGGAGGCAGAGGCAGGCAAATCTTTGTGAATTCAAGGCCAGCCTGGTCTACAGAGTGAGTTCCAGGACAGCTGGGACTACAGGGAGACCCCGTCTGGGGGGGACGGGGACGGGACTTGGCATGGTGGCGCATGCCTTTAATCCCAGCACTTGGGAGGGAGAGGCAGGCAGATCTCTGTGAGTTCAAGGCCAGCCTGGTCTACAGAGTGGGTTCCAGGCCAGCTAGGACTAAAGGGAGACCCTGTCTCAAAAAAAAAAAAAAAATAAAATAAAATAAAAATACTAAAAAAAATAAAACTCACCAGGCGTGGTGGCGCATGCCTTTAATCCCAGCACTTGGGAGGGAGAGGCAGGCAGATCTCTGTGAGTTCAAGGCCAGCCTGGTCTACAGAGTGGGTTCCAGGCCAGCTAGGACTAAAGGGAGACCCTGTCTCAAAAAAAAAAAAAATAAAATAAAATAAAAATACTAAAAAAAATAAAACTCACCAGGCGTGGTGGCGCATGCCTTTAATCCCAGCACTTGGGAGGGAGAGGCAGGCAGATCTCTGTGAGTTCAAGGCTAGCCTGGTCTACACAGGGAGTTCCAGACCAGCTGGGACTATAGGGAGACCCTGTCTCAAAAAGACCAAAAACAAACAAAAAAACCCTCACAAAGAATCTATAATTAATACAAAATCCAACTTTGTGTGTTCTTGTGTGTACAGGTGTGTGTTCTCACACTGCCTTTTGATTTTCTTTTGTTGTTGTTGTTGTTGTATGTGTATGACTGTACTGTCTGCATGTAGGTCTGTGCACCCATGTCGTGCAGTGCCGCGGAGGTCAGAAGAGGGTCTCGGATTCCCCTGGAACTGGAGTTAAAGAAGGTTCTCAGCAGCCATGTAGGTGCTGGGGATCGAACCCGGGCCCTCTGCAAGAGCAGTCGGCACTCTTAACCGCTAGGCCATCTCTCCAGCCACCCCCGCCCCTTTTTTTTTTTAATACAGGATCTCACTATGTAGTACCGGATGGCCTGGAACTCACTATGCAGACCAAGCTGGTCTCCATCTCAACGAAGTTCCTCCAGCCTCTGCCTCCTGAGTGCTGGGATTAAAGGCATGCACCACCCCACCGGGCTGCTCTGGGGACAAGTTTAAGTGGTCCAGGATGGGGACAATCTTCTAATGTCGACCTACAAACTCCCAGGAAAAAAGATCCCCTCATGTGAAGAAGCCACAGACTTGGACTCTACTGATTCACCCTACTTTGATACACAGTACCTCATCTGTGGGCTGAAGCCGCGTGGTGGGAGAACGGAGCCGACCCCGCCCCCACCACATCTCCCCTGCCCCGCCCCCCGCGCACCTGCTGGCTGAGTCTAGGGCAAGCACCGGATTTGGGGGGGGAGGGAGGAACGGAAATTCCCAGGCTTCGGGGCTAGACCTCCTCACTACCGAGCAGGGGCCGTCCGCAGGGCCGGGAATCGCCGCCCGACCCCGCCGGGACTCACTAGTCTCTGTCTCCGGGCGCGAGAGAAGCCGCCGAACGGCGATCGCAGCGCCCGCCCGGTGCTCGGTGCTCCGTGACCTGCTGTCGGTCTCGCCGGTAGCCACTCACCGCTGGGGGGGGGGGTGTCGGGGAGGGGGGTGTCGGGCTGGCTGGCAGGAAGTAGATCGGCCCAGTGGGAGGGGCCCGGTAGAGAGTCCAGGGCCAGGAGGCCACGATGCAGGGGTGTGTACGGGAAGCTCAAACTGCCTCTAATCTGCCTCTCCCCCACAGTCGCACGTGCACTTGCGTTTGAGGTTGTTGGAGGAAGCAGCTGGGCCAGGGGAGGAGGGGAAAGTCCTGCAGGACTTGCAGAGGAGGGGAAACAACAGCTCATCTTGGGTGACACGTCTTCTCCAGCCCCAAGTTTCCTTAGACAGCAGATGGGGATCCCAAACAGCCTGTCTTCCAACCCTCAATATTTGATAGGTCTCTGACCCTGGGAACAATTTTAAGTGGTCCAGAATAGAGGCTATCCCCCTCTCAACCTACTGCCACCGTCTCACTCCGGGAAGGATTATTGTGTAGGAGCAATAAGCAAATCATATGGAGGCCGGGATGCAAACGTGTCTAAAAAGTCTGCACTTGAGGCTGGAGGGATGACCTTGCAGAGAACCTGGGTTTGATCCCCAGCACCCACTTGGCGTCCGAGAACCGTCTGTAATCCAATTCCAGGAGAACTCCAGTTCCAGGGGAATCTGACGCCCTCTTCTGACCTCCGCGGCATTGCACGACATGGGTGCACAGACCTACATGCAGACAAGTACATTCATACACATAAATAAAAAAAATAAAAATAAGTTTAAAAAAAGTCTACACTCAACAACAACAATAACACACACACACACAGGCTCCAGGAAGCTTCTGTTGGGAACCAGGAAATAGTGAGTTTTTCAGGTGGTCCAAGTTTTCTAGGGTAATATGAGGTCCATCCCGGGTCATGCACTGTTGTTGTATCCCCCTCCCCCCTTACCGGGAGCTTCCTACGTGGGTGGCTGCCCACAGACTCCCTTAGTTAACCAGTCTTCACTTTCCCACACCTATAGCTAAGACTTGCTCAAGGATACATATCCCACCCCACCCCACCCCACCCCTAGCCAGCCAACCTTTCGGTAAAACATCTAAGCCATTACTGGGTCACAGCCCGACATTATGAAGTTAGAAACACCTTCCAGGTTGCAAGGACTGGGAGACACAATGGACTCATCTTAAGAAAGCCTTGCCAGTGTCCTCTCCTGGCTTCCTCAGTTGCCCTGCCTGGTAAACAGGAAGGCAGGTGGGAGTGGGGGTGAGAGACTGTCAGACATTAAAATTATCTAATGGAGGGCAGGGGATGAACCTCAGCTGTTAGAGTGCTTGCAGAGCATGCATAGAGCCCAGAGTTCGAATCCTCACAAGCTGGCCATGGTGTTACAGGCCTGTGATACCCCAAGCAGAGAAAGGCAGGAGATGAGAAGTTCAAGCTCATTCTTGGCAATTTGAGACCAGCCTGGTATACAAAAGACTATCTCAAAACAAAAATAATAATCCAGTAGTTTATTGAATACTTGCCATGTGCTGGATTTCAAGAGCACATCTGTTTCAAAAGGGAACCAAGGCCTTATTTTAGGGTAGGTTCTAAGTCTGGAAGACAGCACAGTTTGGATTCAGATTCCACCTCTTAGCTAAATTGTCTCTTGTGCCTTAGCTGACTTTGATGTCCCCATTTTCAAGTTTCTACCCAGAAGGTCAGAGGTGATGCACAGAGAGAACTGGGAGGGATGGAGGGGAGGGCTGGGAGGGATGGAGGGGAGGGCCGGGAGAAGGAGCAGTCCAGGTCAGACCTTCCCTGCACTCAGCCCCCACTTTATCTTCACCCACCAGTTCCGGTGCCAGAACTGTCCTCCTCCAAAAGAAAACACTTGGCCGGTTATTGCCACTCCCAAGATTCATGGCCTCACTTTTGGGGGCCTAACTTCTTCCTTCTTCTGGGGGCGGTCCACTCTGGAGCTCTCCGCAGCATCCGGCCCTTGTTGCTGACTGAGAACCAACAGCAGACAGCCCAGCAATGCTTCTCTCATGTTCTGGGAGCTCAGTCGGAGTGCTAGTCGTCGGAGCAGGGGCAGGAGGTGTTGGCGGGCCAGGCGAGCAGCGGGCAGCAACAAGCGGGACAGTAGGGATCGCAGAAGCATCGAGAGCAGTGGAGCCGGCATGGCAGGGTCCTGACCTGGAAAGGCAACTACTAAAGCTCTAGACCGCACCCACCTCACCTGGCAAAATCAGTTTGACAAGGTCCCTTGCCCCTTCAGCTTAAGCCTTGTGGTCCCTAGGCTTCAATTCATGGACCATTATTGGTTTCATGCCTCATCTGGCAAGGCAGCCAGCTTAGAAGGGTTCACTCGCCAAAGCAGAAAAGAAGAAAGAGCTAGAGCCCACAGCTTGGCATTTGTCCTCCAAGGGACTTCCACTAATCACCCTTCCCCTGGTATACTCTCCAACCCCTTGCTGCCCCCCACCCCTTCCCCTTCAATCCAGCCATAGTTTCCGTAGGCAATTCTGATTTTTCCTTCCAAATCTCCAGGTCTGTCCACACCTGCACTCCTTGCTCCAGGTCTGTCCACACCTGCACTCCTTGCTTTCGCACCCCTCTATGCCAAACTAGTCAGTAGCAACTCTCACCAGACAGAACTGCTGTTCAGAATCAATCTCTGGCTGCATTTGCCTGCGGGGATACAGCCTGCCTGGCTAGCACAGGGTAGCCCCACCCTGCTCAGCCTCCACCCAGCAGCTCAGTTTGCTTGGGTTGGTGGGGGTGGTAGGGCTACTGGGGGACAGCTGTGTCTGGCACCTGGCATACTGAGCCCAGCTGTCCCCTGTTCTAGTCTAGAAGGGGGAAGGAGGAAGAAGAAACACACGCAGGAATTCCCCTCGCTAGGGACAGACCTGAGCCGGAACCTAGATGGTACTTTGTGTTAGGTTCATTTTGGGGGGAGACTTGGCACAGAGGAAAAAAGAGTCAGGACTCCAAGGAGAAGGAAGTCAGGTTTATTTCAGGCATGGCGGCTGGCCTGTCTGTGTCGGGATTAGGATGACCAACGATAGAATGTACCCCAAATGGCAGTTTTATACCCAGGCACACAAAGAAGTGAGTTTTCAAGGAAGATTGGGGAATGGGCATAGGTGTTCAAGATCCTCTCTGTGCTAGAGAGCTGGCTCAGTGGTTAACTACTCTTGTACCAGATCTGACTTTGGTTCCCAGCACTTATGTCAATCAGCTCACAACCCCCTGTAACCCTAGCTTTGGGGGGGGTCTGACCTCTGTGGGAATATGTGTACACACACGCTTGCCATGAGCATGGACTAAGTCCAAAGAACTCCAGGACACAAATATTAGAATGCAATATAATTTTATTAATTCCTACGCAGGTTAATTCTATAATTCTAATTCTGTTCTGTCTGTCCTAGCCTATCTCCCCAAGGCTGCTCATCTACTGCATCCTTGTAGCCTTTTGGAAATGGTGGACATCAAGAAGCCTTTAATTAGCTGAAGCAGATTTCTCTCTGAGGGGGGCTATGGCAGCTCAGGCAGGCCGGTCCGGGCATCGTCTGCAAACCAGTGACAGGCAGTGTGTTCAGGTGTTCTTAGCTACAGGCATCTCCTGCCAGTCCCAGGAAAGGGGCGTGAGTTGAGAGTTTAAGTAATTGGTAGCAAGCTGGCTGGAGTGAATGGTCTCAGGTGGTTATCTGCTATATGAGTTTATGCCCAGGTCCTGGGCAGGCGAGGTCTGGCTTCTGCACCTTCTCTGGCCACCTAATCAGCTGTGCAAGTTCAGCCCCTTTGAGGCTTAGCTCTAAGCAGCCCTAGGCTGAAGCAGGCCTCTTGATGAACTAAATTTCACATTTCTAGTCTCTTAAGGTTTCAGCACTTCAAATCCACACATTACCTACTCTTGTTTCATTCTACCTCTAAGTCACACAACTTTCATATGCCAGTTATGCTCCTAACATGCATACACACAATTTTTTTATTACTTTTTTTTTTTGTCTTTTTGAGACAGGGTCTCCCTGTAGCCCCAGCTGTCCTGGAACTCACTCTGTAGACCAGGCTGGCCTTGAACTCACAGAGATCCACCTGCCTCTGCCTCCCAAGTGCTAGGATTAAAGGTGTGCGCCAACAGGCCCGGCACATACACACAATTTATAAATAAAATAGTGGTTGAGGATTTAGTTCAGTAGTAGAGTGCTTGCCTAACAAGTATAAGGCCCTGGGTTTGGTCCTTAGCTGGAAAGGATCCCTCTCTTCTACTCAGTCCCCTCCCTCAGATTAAAGGAGGTTTAACAGCCTAGTATATCTCTTTGGCTATATGGCCCAAGTTTTGCTTTATTCTTTTAGAATTTCATTCTCTTACTTGATAAAGTAGATGTAATTCAAGGGTGGCAATGCTAGCCTTGAAGTGTTTTGTAAACTTCAAAGCCACGGGAATGTAGTTACTTATCATCCACCAGCTAATACCTTTAGCATCACAGTTTTTGCCATTAACATCAAAGACTGTAGAAGAAGAAAACATAGATCAAAATGAGAAACAAGGGAAGCAGGCTAGTGTGCAGATTTATAGGCCACATGTTCCTCTGCTTGCATCCCAAGGAGGTTCAGTGGTCACATGCTTGTCCCAGGGCTGGAGGAAGAATATCTAGTAAAAGCATGTGCCAGTCCTAAATTAATGATTTGCGTGTACATGAGTGCACTCATGTTGTGCAATGCCCACAGAGATCAAAAGAGGGTGTCAGATCCCCTAGGACTGGAGTTAGAGATGGTTGTTAGCCACTATGTGAGTGCTGAGAACCAAACCCAGGTCCACTGCAAGAGCAGCCAGCACTCTTAACCACTGAGCCATCCCTCCAGCCCTGCCTTTTTTTGAGACAGGGTCTGACAATGTAGTACTGGCTAGCCAAGAACTCTGTGTAGACTAGGCTGGCCTTGAGTTCAGGGATTAAGGTAGGTATGTGCTCCACTGTGCCCTACTCACATTTAGGATCTTTTTTTTTTGGTCTTTTCGAGACAGGGTCTCCCTGTAGCCCCAGCTGTCCTGGAACTCGCTCTGTAGACCAGGCTGGCCTTGAACTCATAAAGATCCACCTGCCTCTGCCTCCCAAGTGCGAGGATTAAAGGTGTGGGCCACCACGCCCAGCAGGATCTTAACACAATTTCTCACTACAGTGAGGGACATAGCTGGACATGGCAGTACACACCTTTAATCCCAGCACTAGGGAGGCAGAGGCAGACATAGACTGATCTCTGCTTGTTCAAGGCCAGCCTGGTCTACACAGCGAATTCCAGGCCGGCTGGAGACCCTGTCTCAAAAAGACCAAAATACAAAAGTGAGGTACTTGAGGTTAAGCACCTTACTCATAGTCATACGGGCTAAATGTCAGGTCGTGTCTCAGACCTGCCCTTTCCCCCAGTCCCATCTTCTGTAACAGGAAATTGCATTTTTCCTAGTGACTTTAGCCAAAATCCTAGGCATTTTCCTGGACCCCTTGCTTGCTGGCTCTGCAGTCTACTTACACCTAGCAAATCTGGATGGCTTTACTTTCAAAATGGAATCTGGGAGCCAAGCACAGTGGCTTATACTTATAATCCCAGCACTTGGGCGATAGAGGCAGGAGAATGAGCAATTCAAGTCTATCCTTGGCTACATAGAGAGTTTAAGGCCAGCCTGGACTATATGAAACTCTGTCTCAAAAATTAAAAAAAAAAAAAAAATGGGAGTAAGGAAGGAGCTCAGCGGTAGAGTGTTTGAGGCAGGACTGAAAGACAGGAAAAATTATGGGGACCTGGAAAGAGAAAGGAGACTCACCAGGGTCTGGGTAAAGCCTCTCGGCAGCAGAGAAACAAGAATTCCAGCACTTAACAGCATTTGCTCTGAAGGTTGCCAACAGAGAAACACTATTCCTTTTATGCAGACATACTTTCAATTAAAAAATGTTAAAAATATGGGGCTGGAGGGGCTGGAGAGATGGCCTAGCAGTTAAGAGCACCAACTGCTCTTGCAGAGGACCCTGGTTCAATCCCCAGCACCCATATGGCGGCTGAGAACCGTCTTTCACTCCAGTTCCAGGGGAATCCAACACCTTCTTCTGACCTCCGCAACATTGCACAACACGGGTGCACAAACCTACGTGCAGACAGTACATTCGTACACATACAAGAATAAATTAAAAAAAAAATATGGGGCTGGAGAGATTGCTCTTACAGACCTGGGTTCAGTTCCCAGCATCCACATGGCAGTTAACAACTGTCTGTAACTCCAGTTCCAGGGGAGCCTATGCCCTCTTTTGACTTCTGAAGACATTGCACCACATGGATGTACTTACATATGTGCAGGGAATAGGGAATACACTCATACACATAAAATAAAAATAATAAAATACAGCCGGGTGTGGTGGCTCACACCTTTAATCCCAGAACTCAGGAGGCAAAGGCAGGCAGATCTCTGTGAGTTCAAAGCCAGCCTGGTCTACATAGTGAATTCCAGGACAGCTGGGGCTACAGGGGGACTCTGTCTCAAAAAGACCAAAAAAATATATAAATAGGGCTGGAGAGATGGCCTAGCGGTTAAGAGCGCCGACTGCTCTTGCAGAGGACCCAGGTTCGATCCCCAGCACCCACATGGCGGCTAAGAACCGTCTTTCACTCCAGTTCCAGGGGAATCCGACACCCTCTTCTGACCTCCGTGGCATTGCACGACGCGGGTGCACAAACCTACATGCAGACGGTACATTCATACACATAAAAAAATAAATAAAATTTAAAAAATGTTTAAAAATACATATAAATAAATAAATTAATTAAATTAAAAATAAATAAAATTGTAAAAAAAAATTCTTTTGGTCTTTTTTGGGACAGGGTCTCCCTTTTTTAGTCCCAGCTGGCCTGGAACTAGCTCTGTAGACCAGGCTGGCCTTGAACTCACAGAGATCCTCCTGCCTCTGCCTCCCAAGTGCTGGGATTAAAGACATGTGCAATCATAATGTAATGCCCGTATGTGCCGGGCATAAAAAAAATTTTTAATGTTAAAATAGCACTAAACCAGGCTTAAGGCCTGAATGTATATGATCTTAGCGAAAGCCTCACTTCTCTCACAGATATTGCCGAAGAATCTCAACAGCAGGACTATTAATTTAAGGGACTAGACAGATGACTCAGCAGTTAAGAGCACTGGTTGCTCTCGCAGAAAATCTGTGTTTGGTTCCCAACACCCACATGGTGGCTAAAGACCATCCATAGCTTCAGTTCCAGGGGAATCCAACAACTTCTTCTGACCTCTATCGGCACTGCGTGACATGGATACACCTATCTATATATGCATGCAATACACTCACACACACATAAAATAAAAATATTTTTTTTACACTTTCAAGTCTTTATTAATCCACCCATAGGCATATACATTATACAACATTAGCTGTTTTGGCTTCCAGAGCATCCTTGTCTGCTTCTTGTTTTACCAACTTTAGGTGCATGATCACAGATGGGGGGGGCTTTTACTGGTTACTTAACTCTAAAAAGAACACAAAAGACAAGCAATTGCTACAACCAAGGCCCAGAGCTCTACATTCATCCATCTCCCTCCAACTCTCAGATTATCCAATTTCTTTTTTGAGACAGGGTCTCCCTGTAGCCCCAGCTGGCCTGGACCTCGCTCTGTAGACAGGCTGGCCTTGAATTTAAAGAGATCTGCCTGCCTCTGCCTCCTAATTGCTGGGATTAAAGGCAATGCCCCACCACGCCCGGCTTAAGGACGGTTCTTAGCTGCCACGTGGATGTTGGGAATCGAACCCAGGTCCTCTGGAAGAGCAGTCGGTGCTCTTAACTGCTAGGCTATCTCTCCAGCCCCAGATTATCCAATTTCTTTTTTTTTTTTAATTTTTATTAATTTTATTTATTTCTTTATGTGTATGAATATACTGTCTGCCTGCAAGTCTGTGCACCCGTGTCGTGCAACGCCGCGGAGTTCAGAAGAGGGTCTCGGATTCCCCTGGAACTGGAGTTCCCCTGGAATTGGAGCTTCAGACGGTTCTCAGGTGCCGTGTGGGTGCTGGGGATCGAACCCGGGTCCTCTGTAAGAGCGGTCGGCACTCTTAACCGCTAGGCCATCTCTCCAGCCCCAGATTATCCAATTTCTAAAGGGAATCCAGCCCTCTTTGAATCTAGCCCACATGCTATATACCAGACTACAAAACCCTGAGGCCAGCTTCAGGATGCTCCTCCTCCTTTACAACCACTAAGACGAGTGCTGAGATCTGATGGGAAAGGGAACCGGAGGGTATAAAGAATTTTAAAAAATAAAATCCAACTCTTCTGGGGGTGGTAACACAAGCCTTCGAACCCAGAACCCAGATGACTTTAGCTTGGAAGTATGGCTCAGTGGTAAACCTCATGCCTACTAGGTTTGAAGCCCTATGTTCCATCCTCTGAACTGAAACAAACAAAAGAAAAAAAAACATAAGTAAAAACAAACACCACAAAAAAAAAAAAAAACCCACAAGGGTCTAGCTGGCATCTGCAAGGCCCTGGGTAACAACGTGACCTCCCTTGGCTTCCTGATTTAGCCTCTAATTCTTGCCTCCAAACCATAGTGACCTCCTGATTGTTCCTTATTAACTGTGCCTTAGAGGATAGAAAATTCTGCCTTGGGGTAGAAAAAAATGTTGCAAAAAAAAAAAAAAGAAAATGTTGCTTCCTTTGACCTTTCTCAGTTCTTTGTATGGTATATGAATTAAAGAGAGATGGATAGGTGATGAAAGGCTTTTTCCCTATGCAAAACAGGCCAGATTAAACCAGATTAACAAAATATAAAAGGAGGTTTATTAGGATGCGCTCCCGACGGGTCCACTGGTCTCAGAGAAGGAGGCCAGGGGAGTCACACATTCAGGCTGGGGATGAGGGCTTTTATAAGTTCTGGGGAGAGGAAGACGAGGTAATGATGGCGAGACAAAGCATGTACTTCTAAGGGCAAAGCTGGTGCAGTGGGAGGGGACAAAGTGGGTCTTTAGTGTTCTTCATGAAGCTGGAATATAACCATATATGGTCTTAGGCTGTGCTCTCATAGGAAGGGACATTTCATCAGCTGCCTGAGATGAGGTAGGCTTTTGACCGGAAGAGAAGGGTGGTAGGTGCCATCTTTAGATCTCCAAGCCCAGGCCCTGCCTAACATCCCGACTGCTTTGGGTATATGGGCGCTGACTCAGCTCTTACTACTTCCTGCTGAAAGGGGTGATGTTGGGGAAGGGGAGTGGTCAGGAGTAGAGGGCACATAGGCAATGGAGAGTAAGATTGTAGAAGCATATGGTTAATGGCTACTCTGGAGACTTCCTGGATGTGTTCCTGCAAGAAGCTGAGATCAGGAGTCTCCTGGCTGAGGTTGGAGAGGCTCCTCTTACTGTTGGATGGTCTTGGTTGGAGGACAGGGTCTAAACGTGGGCTTGCCAATTTCATCTGTTCAGGTATCCCAAGCATGGACGTGCCAGCAGTATGTCAAACCTGGCACAGCATCACCTGGTCAGGTGAAGACTGAGACAATTAACAAGACAAAGGGCAACTGGGCAGGGGTGTCAGAGTCTGGTACCTGTGGCACCAGGGACAGCAGAGGAAAACAATGACCCAGGAAAAGAGGGAGAGGAGGGTGAAGGTACAGAGGGCGAAGGCTGCCATGCATGACCATTCGGACCTCTCCTTGAGGGTCTCTGGAAAACCTGAGAGTCATGGGTCCCAGCTGTTTGATGGACCATCCATCCTGGGTTTGGGTCTCTCTTGAGTCTGGATAAATGATACCAGTGTGGCTGGCCTAGAAGTTTGGCTGCTGACGGCGTAGTAAGGATGACAATGTGGGGTCCAGTCCACCTGGGGTCAAGAGACTTAGGAGATAAATTTTTAAGAAGAACACTGTCCCCTGGTGTGAGAGGGAAGTGGATGATGGTGGGATAGGAGAGAGGCCCTGTGGGGGTCTCCTTAGCTGCCTGGTACAAGGGTTCGACTGTGACAGCAAAATTAGGGATCCAGTGATGGAAGAAGCCCACCAATCCTAGAAAAGAGAGGATGTGGTCTGCTGTCTCTGGAGGCTGTAGGACTCATATGGCATTGGCTCAATCTGACCTGAGAGTACTGGAAGGGTACGTAAGGACCAGGGTCAAAGGAGGAGAGATCTCAGGCCAAGGCTTGGCTACAGACCTAGTTTTCGGATCCTCCCATGTAAAGGCAAAAGGAAGTATGAAGGGCACAGTAGTAAAGAAGGCCCAGACAGTGAAATGGGAGACTGAGATTTAGGGGTTAGGATGGAGGTCCTGAACTAGATGGTAGGTGCCAGAGGGCTTATGAACTAGAAGAATGGGGATGTTGCAGGGTTAGTTAGTGGGGATAGGAAGCAGGTAATGGTAGGCTTGAGCCCATGGTGGTGAGTTTCAGAAATAGGAAGCTGAGGCCTGGAAGGAAAAGAGGCAGGGTTCTTGAGGCATATCAGGACTGGCGGGTGGTGAGAGGCAATTACTATAGTGGGACTGTCCCAGATCTGAGGGTCAACAGGATCAGGGAGAGCAGGGGCTGGACATCCAGGGTGGGAGAAGCGACTAAGGATGTCATGGCCCAGGAGAGGCACTAGATGGACAGACGTGATTAAGAAGAAATGGGTGAAAATGACTTGTGAGGACACAGGAGGTAGAGTCCTTCTCAGGAAAAGAGGGGGTCCTGCCCACTCCCATGACAGAAATTGATGTGGGAACTCTAGGGCCAGAGTGTGAGGTCAGTACAGAAAGGTAGCCCAGCTGTCCAAAACTTACCTGCTACCTGGAGCATTACCCTGGGCTGGACAAGGGTCAGTGGGGGTCTCCGAATCTGGCTGCTAGCCATCAGTCCTCCACCAGGTCGAGGAATTCAGAGGCTGGATGGGATTGGGGTGCCCAGAGCAATGGGGCTGGACCACTGTGGCCTGGTGCAGAGGACAAGCCCACATCCAGGCACTCAGACTTTGAATGGCCAGGTTGCCAGCAGAGATCTGGCACAGAGAGGACAGTATGGTGGATGGCTTGGGGTTTGGGCAGTTTCTAGCCCAGTGACCTTCTTTCCACACTTCACAGGCTCCTGGCAGAATGGACCTGAGCCCCTTCGAGATGGGGCTTGAAGGAGCTCCATGTGTCCCACTGTGGGAATGTTGTTTGCCTCAGGGCAGCTACCAGGGTTTGGGCATTTTGTCATAGCAGAGCCTGTTGGGAGGATTCAGCTGCCTCCTCTCAGTCATTAAATACCTTAAAAGCCATTTCTCATCAAATCCTGTACAGGAGTCTGGGGATCGTCCTCAGCCTTTTTTAATTTTTTCTGATGTCTGGAAAAGCCTGAAAGATAAAGTGAGAAGCCAAGACCGTGGCTACTGTTGGGGAGGCAGGGTCAAGGCGAGCTTTAAGTATGGTTGTCCTTAATAAATTCTGAATTGCAGAAGGAAAAGAAAAAAAAAATGGTGAGGGGAGGTATTTTCACATGTCTTCAACAGACAGGAAATAGTCTTATATCAAGCTCACCAAAACTAGTTTCATTTGGACTGTCCCATGTGATCCCCAGAAGCAGAACCTAATCGAACTGTCTGCGGGTCGCACAGTACTGAGAATTTTCAGCTGTGAATAAGATCTAATAATTAATTTTGGTGAGGGCAGTTTATAAACATTGTACTGACCAGAAGCACATACATGGAGATGCTTTTATTCAGACATTGTAGAGGTCATTTATAGCATGCATCCACAACCAGTTTCTTTGCATTCAAGGCTGAAATGTCCAACCTGGCCAATGCAGTTTCTCTATCATGCTGTTACCAAACATTTTATAAAACAGAATTACATACAGTTTCATCAAAGAAGAAGCTAAGGGATGGGGAGGAGACATTCAGTCCCACTGAGGCAGTGCAAAACAAAGATAATTCAGCAGTTGACAATATCAAAAGCATGAAGTTGGGTACAGGAAAATGGTATTCAGGAACTTAGAATGAGGGAGGAAGGCAGAAGTATGACATACGGTGCTGGGGGTAACAGCCAGGGTAGCAGCACATACAGTAAAAATACATTACAACACTCAGTTTGGAAGAAACATCCTATATAGTTTGGAGATCAAATTTACTCTTAAACAGATAATTTAAGGAGCCTGGGTTCATTTTGGCCTTTGAATACAAAAGGTTTTGTGTACAATATAACCTAGAAGTGGCCACTTTTTTGACAGACACATGACAGACCTATACATGAAACAGTTGACACACATGAAAACAGTATACACAGAGACAACTTGGACAGACACATGCATGACTTAATCACATAAACTGCAAAGGGGGGGCAGCTTTAACCACAGAAGCCTGGCTCACAGCAGCAAAAGCTTGCAAAATATCGAGTTAGTGTAAGTGGGACAGGTGCAGAGACAGCAGATCTGGCTCATGGCACAGCTCGCCTGTGTCCAACAGGTGTGGGGTTTACTGCTAATTTAATGAAACAATAAAAACAAAACCAAACACATTTATTAAAAGCCAGTAGCTGCCGGGCATGGTGGTGCATGCCTTTAATCCTAGCACTTGGGAGGCAGAGGCAGGTGGATCTTTGTGAGTTCAAGGCCAGCCTGGTCTACAGAGTGAGTTCCAGAACAGCTGGGGCTACAGGGAGACCCTGTCTCAAAAAGACAAAAAAAAAAAAAAAAAAAAAGCCAGTAGCTTAAGCAGCAATCCTGTGAAAACATTAACTATACCCATACAAAAGCTAAAATGGAAAAAAATGATTTTAATTGGAAACAGATGAAAACATGGTGATAAAATTGTAGAACTCCAGGGGCTGGAGAGATAGCCTAGCGGTTAAGAGCACAGACTGCTCTTGCAGAGGACCTGGGTTCGATCCCCAGCACCCACACGGCGGCTGAGAACCGTCTATAACTCCAATTCCAGGAGAACTCCAGTTCCAGGGGAATCCGAGACTCTCTTCTGACATCTGTGGCATTGCACGACACTGGTGCACAAACCTACATACAGACAGTACATTCATACACATACAAAAATAAATAAAATTAAAAAAAATTGTAGAACTCCAATAGTGGACATTTTGAGATTAATTTGTTAATCTACCTGGTAAATGCATTCATGCCATGTGCTCAGATAAAAATGGTGACTGTGTAGCTGGGCGTGGTGGTGCATGCCTTTAATCCTAGCACTTGGGAGGCAGAGGTAGGCGGATCTTTGTGAGTTCAAGGCCATCCTGGTCTACAGAGTGAGTCCCAGGACAGCTGGGGCTACAGGGAGACCCTGTCTCAAAAAGACAAAAAAAAAAAAATGGTGACTGTGTATCCATGTCATGTGATTATATAAAAATGGCTACCGTGACAATTTGAATCAGGCCCAAATGGCAGAGCAGAAATGAGACAGCAGGGGGCGGGAGGGGGAGCCAGGGACTCAGTGGCACACTGAGGAAGGAAGACACAGCCTCCATGGCTTACTATGAGTATCAGGAGGGGCCAGAGCCCTGGCCAGGAGATCCAGAGCCACTGAGCAATGGCTACAAAGCTGGGGGCAGGAGCGGAGGTCCTAAAAGCCTTGTAAACAGGTGGCTCTGAGGCCTTGCCCTGTGCACTGAGGCCGTGCACTGGCAAAAATTTTCCAAGTCACAGAGTATGACTGTGGCCATGCAACAGAACAGAAAAACTTGAGGTGCTTAGGGCATAAGGACTGGGAGAGCCCCAATTTAGACAGATTTTGTAGCAAACAGCCAAGGGGTTGTTTGCTGACCGGGTTTCAACTCGGAGTTGCCCATCCCATGCCTGTGCTGGAAGCCAAAGATCAGGGCGGAGCCCCCAACCGAGATCAGAGGGCAGATGGGGGCCAGAAATCAGAACAGAGCGTCCCCTGTAATGATCTGAGGCAGGACAGAGGGTGCCTTTGGGGAAGGGACGTCTCCGTTCCACCAGAGTTCCTGGAAACAGAGGGTTTGTCCTGGCGTGCGCGACTTCGGAGAACAGAAACCCCGAGAGCCCGGAAAGGCAATGGCAAAAATGTGGACAACCCGAGTCTAAAGCTGTCACGCCGGGGTTGACGAGGAGGGGCCTCCAGGGTTGGGGGCTGAGCCCACCCAGCTGAGGGGCTCAACTCTTCCCGGGTTTCGGCACCAAGATGAAAGGCTTTTTCCCTACACAAAACAGGCCAGATCAAACCAGATTAACAAAATATAAAAGGAGGATTGTTAGGACGCACTCCCGACGGGTCCACTGGTCTCAGAGAAGGAGGCCAGGGGAGTCACACGCTCAGGTTGGGGATGAGGGCTTTTATAGGTTCTGGGGAGAGGAAGATGAGGTAATGATGGCGAGACAAAGCATGTACTTCTAAGGGCAAAGCTGGTGCAGTGGGAGGGGACAAAGTGGGTCTTTAGTGTTTGTCATGAAGCTGGAATATAACTATATATGGTCTTAGGCTGTGCCCTTATAGGAAGGGAAGTTGCATCAGCTGCCTGAGATGAGGTAGGCTTTCGACCGGAAGAGAAGGGTGGTAGGTGCCATCTTTAGATCTCCAAGCCCAGGCCCTGCCTAACAGGTGAAACCAGTTTGTTTTTGTTTTTGTTTTTGTTTTTGTTTTGGTCTTTTTGAGACAGGGTCTCCCTTTAGTCCCAGCTGGCCTGGAGCTCACTCTGTAGACCAGGCTGGCTTTAAACTCACAGAGATCCGCCTGCCCCTGCCTCCTGAGTACTGGGATTAAAGGCATGTGCCACCACACCCAGCTGAAACTAGTTTTAATTATGTAGAATCATGGGAGTTCTCCAGAAATGTGAGCCTGCAAGCAAGAATTGAGGTCTGCGTACCATCTTGAGCTTAAGAAAGGAATTGGAGCCTGAGGTCTCCTGGGATGATGGAGACAAGCTGTGGGAGGATGAGACAGAAGTCTCAGGGTGGGGTTGGGAGATAATGCAGTGGAAGACTGCATGCTCAAAGCTCTAGGCCAGGTTTCTGATGCTGCAAAGAAAGAAAGAGAGCTTAGTGATAAAAGTTGTTTTGGAGCTGTCTTCCTGGTAACAGAAACTTTACTAGTGAATATTTCTTTTATATAAATTTCCTCCATGATGCCAGGCATGGTGGCGCACGCCTTTAATCCTGACACTTGGGAGGCAGAGGCAGGTGGATCTTTGTGAGTTCAAGGCCAGACTGGTCTACAGAGTGAGTTCCAGGACAGCTGGGGCTACAGGGAGACCCTGTCTTCAAAAGACAAAAAAAAAAAAAAAATTTCCTCCACGAATGGGGCAGCTTTTCAGAAAGGTCTGTTTCTCAAAATAACCCTTTGAAATGATCAACATGACAAGGAGGTATGCTTTAGGGGATGGATAGTTAAGTTTCCTGTGACCTCATTTAGGACAGTGTGTCCTGTGCTCCAAATGAAACTTTCCCCAAAAGTTTCACATTCACTCTTAACTTCCCTCGTGTTGGCGAGCTTTCCTAGTTCCAGAGGACTCTAAGCAGCCCTGCTGAGGAGGGAGAAAAGTCATCAATGGTTTTACCTAGGAATGGATTCTGTATATTATTTCATTTTTATTTATTTATTTATGTTTGGTCTTTTTGAGACAGGGTCTCCCTTTAGTCCTAGCTGGCCTGGAGCTCACTATGTAAATCAGGCTGGCCTTGAACTCACAGAGATCTGCCTGCCTCTGCCTTCCAAGTGTTGGGATTAAAGGTGTGCACCACAACCCGCCTAAGAAGATTCTTAGCCTTCTTAGCCACCATATGGGTGCGGAATCTAATCCCTGGTCCTCTGCAAGAGCAGTCAGTGCTCTTAACTGCTGAGCCATCTTTCCAGCCCCTGGATTCTGTATATTATAATACTAACCTCCCAAGCAAGAGACTGCAGAGATAGGTCAACAGTTAAGAGAACTTGTTGCTCTTGGAGAGGACCTGGGTTCAGTTCCTAGCACCCACATGAAAACTAACAACTGCCCATAACTCCAGTTCCTACCAGGAAAGATGTGCCTGTTGGTGCAATAACAGTATAAATGTTAAAGGAATAACCAACCAGCTTCTGATCAGATTTGAGGCTTGCTCCATAAGAGGGAATTCCTGTGAGGTAGAGTAAATGTGGTCAAAAGCCTATGCCTTAAAGGGAATCTACTACTGTTGTTTTGCTAAATGGACATATTGTCAAACTGCCTTCTAAATATTTATGATTGGAGCTGGAGAGATGGCTCAGCAGTTAAGACCACTGACTGTTCTTGCAGAGGACCGGGGTTCAATTCCCAGCACCCACATGGCAGCTAAGAACCATCTTTAAGCCCGGTGTAGCGCATACCTTTAATCCTAGCACTTGGGAGGCGGAGGCAGGCGGATCTCTGTGAGCTCAAGGCTAGCCTGGTCTACAGAGTGAGTTCCAGCTGGGACTACAGGGAGACTCTGTCTAAAAAATATATATAATATATATATATTATGATTATACAAATCAATTAGTGCTTCTCTCAACCTTGGTCACAGAAGCTTCTTTCTGCAGTGGGCAGCAGTTAATGCAGAGACTCATAATGAGAATAAATGACTGTTGAATGCTTAGCTCTAAAAGGGACCTCGTTACCAACCCCATCAAGGCTTGAAACAGAATATCTCAGAAGAGGGGTAGAAGGAATGTAAGATCCAGAGGACAGGAAGGAGTGCTGTGAAATGCTGCTTCCTGGAAATGACATGACTGTAGTAAGTACCCAGTGACTCCCTGGAGTTATGGTTACCTGCTCAAGGCTTAAACAAAAGCAAGCCAATAAGATCAGGTAAACATTCCAGTGGGCAGCAGTAACTGAACCCAGTGGGCTACAAAAGAAGGCGAAGATATGAAAGTGGGAGAATATGTGTGGGGGTGTCCAGCAGAGTTGGGGGCGAACATAAGCAAGGTATATTGTATACATTTATAAAGCTGTTGAAGAATAAATAAAAGATGGTCTTAAGAAAAAAAAAGTTGGGGGGCTGGAGAGATGGCCTAGCGGTTAAGAGCGCCGACTGCTCTTACAGAGGACCCGGGTTCAATCCCCAGCACCCACATGGCGGCCGAGAACCGTCTGAAACTCCAATTCCAGGAGAACTCCAGCTCCAGGGGAATCTGAGACCCTCTTCTGACCTCCGCAGCATTGCATGACACGGGTGCACAGACCTGCATGCAGACAGTATATTGATACACATACAGAAATAAATAAAAAAAATTTTTTTTAAAAAGAAAAAAAAGTTGGGCCTGGAGAGATGGCTCAGTGATTAAGAGCACCAACTGCTTTTGCAGAGGACCTGGGTTCAATCCCCAGCACTCACATGGCAGCTGAGAACCTTCTTTAACTCCAGTTCCAGGGGAATCCGATGTCCTCTTCTGACCTCTGAGGCATTGTACTACACGGTGCACCAACCTAAATGCAGACAGTACACTCATACACATAAAAAAAATAATAAATAAATTAAAAAAATTTTTTTTAAAGAAAAAGGGTTTCACATTCCAGAGACTGGGCTGGAAGACTGCACCATAGCCCACTGGCTGCTCTTGCAGAAGAACCTGAATTTGGTTCCTACACCTACATGGTGGCTAACAGTCATCCATATTTCCAGTTCCAAATCTGATGCCCTCCACTGGCCTCCATTGCATACAGGTGATACACTTACACACATGCAGGCAAAACAGTCATACACATAAAAGTAAATAAATACATTTTTTAAAAAGATTTTGGGGCTGGAGAGATGGCTCAGCTGTTAAGAGCACCAACTGCTCTTCCAGAGGACCCAAGTTCAATTCCTAGCACCCACATGGTGGCTAAGAACCACCTTGCTGGGCGTGGTGGCACATGCCTTTAATCCTAGGCAGAGGTAGGTGGATCTTTGTGAGTTTGAGGCCAGCCTGGTCTACAGAGCGAGTTCCAGGACAGCTGGGGCTACAGGGAGACCCTGTCTCAAAAAGACCAAAAAAAAAAAAAAAAAGAACCACCTTTAAACTGGGAGCAGTGGCACAAGCCTTTAATCTGAGCACTTGGGAGGAGGCAGAGGCAGGCAGATCTCTGTGAATTCAATGCCAGCCTGGTCTACAGAGTGAGTTCTAGGCCAGCTGGGGTTATAGGGAGACTCTGTCTCAAAAAAACAAAAACAAAAAAAAACAAAAAAAAGATTTCAAGGGGCTGGAAAGAGGGCTCAGCAATTAAGAGCACTGTCTGCTCTATATACTATTTTTTTTTTTTTGTCTTTTTGAGACAGGTTCTCCCTTTAGTCCCAGCTAGCCTGGAGTTTGCTATGTAAACCAGGCTGGCCTTGAACTCACAGAGATCCACCTGGCTCTGCCTCTGGAGTGCTGGAATTAAAGGCATGTACCCAGCAAGGCTATTCTTTATAGTCCTTCATGTGTTCTGTCAATTTGATCTTCAGGTAAGACATGAGAGCTCTACTTTTTTATTTTTTTCAAACATAGCCAGTTGATTTATTTACAAGAAGATTACAAACCAATAAGCCTTCTCATGGAAAGACAGTGTTAGGAGCAGGTCAGAAAGAGTTAATCAAAAGGAAAGGGTTAACCATGCAGGAGCAATTCTCTAGTTGAAGCAAGCCTGGTTCCCATGACTACCTTAACCACAAGAATAGAGTCTGACCCTGAGTTCCACAGCTACCCGAGGTCAGGATGAACTTTCCCAGCCCTGTAGGAGTGCTTCTCACCCCCTAAAGAGCCCATTACTCTCCAAGGGGCTTCATGCTGCTAAACACAACCAATCAGCTTAAAGATCACCACTGCTTGCATTGTGTTTCTATAGCCTTGCAATTGTGTTTGTATGATGTCACCAAATTCCTCTAGTTTGTAGGTTTTTGTTGTTGTTGTTGTTGTTTTGTCTTTAAAAGCTCTCTGTAACAGACAGTGGAGGTCGCACTCATCCCTGTGTGGAATGGGTTGCCTCCCTGACACATCAACAATTGGCTCCCTTGATGGGTCAGTTTTCTTAATTGGGTTCTGGTGCAGCAGCAAATTAAATAAATTTTGTATTAAAGATTAAATCCTGGGCTTGAGAGTTTTTCCATGCAATTTTTGGACCCAACATCTGTGCCCCCTCCTTGGTTTCTTTTGTGAGTGTGGCAGTTTGAGTTCAACATTAGAAGTAACTTTTTAAGGTTAAGAGTAAATCTTTACCATGGATGGAGTGGTGTGTTCCAGGGGAATGCAGAAGTTTCTGCAGTCCAGAAGTTTCTGCAATCCAGAAACTTCCAGAAAGTTGAGCATAGTGGCATGCACCTGTAACCCTAGTACTTGGAAAGTTGAGACAAAAGTATTACTGTAAGTTTGAGGCCAACTTGAAAACCCAACGTATACACACTCTAGGAAAAGATGGTAAAGACATTGAGACCTCGTTGGTTACAATGATTTTTTTTTTTTGAGACAGGTTCTCCCTGTAGCCCCAGCCTGGACCTCACCATACCTCACAGAGATCCATCAGCATCTGTCTCTTGAGTGTTGTGATTAAAGGCATGTACCACTATACCCAGTTGCAATGATATTTAAAAATATTTATTTTTGCAGGCGTGGTGGCTCATGCCTTTAATCCCAGCACTCGGGAGGCAGAGGCAAGAGGATCTCTATGAGTTCAAGGCTACCCGGGTCTACATAGTTCCAGCTGGGGCTACAGGAAGACCCTGTCTCAAAAAGACCAAAAAAAAAAAAAATTTTTTTTTTAATTCTTAAATTTCTCTTATTTTATGTGTATGAGTGTTTTACCCGAATGTATATAAGCACACTATGTGTATACAATGCCTGAAGAGGCCAGAAGAAAGCATTGGATCCCCTGGAACTGGAGTTATAGACAGTTATTATCTACCATGTGGGTGCTGGGAATCAAACCCTGGTCCTCTGCAAAGCAGCCAGTGCTCTTAGCCACTGAGACATCTCTCCAGGTCCCATAATGATATCTTTGATCTCAGCAGAATGTGAGACAACTGCTCCAAATCTGTGAGTGTGACACAGGGCAGGAACTATTGGATGGGACTTCCTTGAAATAACCAAACATTAAAGTGACTATTAGGAATCTGACCTCTCATTAAAACAGATTCCCTGGGGCTGGAAAGATGGGTCAGTTGATAACATACAAACACAAGGAGCCGAGTTTAGATTTCTAGCATCCATGTAAAAAGCTAAGTATCCAGTACTTGTTGTGATCCTAGTGCTAGAGAGAGAGTCAGAAGGACCCCTGGACCTCACTCCTCAGACAATGTAGTGAATGAGTGAGAGATTCCATCTCAAAAAAATGAGGGGGACTGGAGAGATGGCTTAGTAGTTAAGAGCACTGGCTGCTCTTGCAGAGGTCCTGGGTTCAATTCCCAGCACCCATATGGTGGCTAACAGCCACCCATAACTCCAGTTTCAGGATATCTGATGCCATCTTCTGACTTCTGTGGGCACTGCACAGCACGGGTACAAATGCAGGCAATGTATTCATACACATAAAATAAAAATAGTAAGTAAAATGTTAAAAAGAAATAAGGTGGGGGGGGGCTGGAGAGATGGCCTAGAGGTTAAGAGCGCCGACCGCTCTTGCAGAGGACCTGGGTTCGATCCCCAGCACCCACATGGTGGCCGAGAGCTGTCTGAAACTCCAATTCCAGGAGAACTCCAGTTCCAGGGGAGTCCGACACCGTCTTCTGACCTCCACGGCATTGCACGACACGGGTGCGCAGACTTGCATGCAGACAATACATTCATACACATAGGGAAATAAATGAAATTAAAAAAAAAAAAAAGAAATAAGGTGGGAATTAGTAAGCTGTGCCTGAGTTTGATTTTGATCCCCAGAACCCACATGGTGGAAGGAAAGAATCACATCCTAAAAGTTGTCCTCTGACCTCTGTGGTACACATACACCTCCACACGAATTATACATACACAATAATAGCAGTTAATAAAATAAGGTAAACCAGAGAAGTCATTCTCACTGGTTGCAAAGCCCAGGATCTCAGGATATAAAACAAGATAAAACACTAAGGAGGCAGGTTCAAAGCCAGCTAGTTCTACATGGTGAATATAGGGTTAGTCTGGTCTATATATTGAGATTTTGCCTCTGAAAAACTAGTACATAACAAGAGGAGAACGTCAACCGATGATGCAATATTTTCTTTTTTTTCTTTTTGAGACAGGGTCTCCCTTTAGTCCCAGTTGGCCTGGAGCTCACTATGTAGACCAGACTGGCCTTGAACTCTTAGAGATCCACCTGCCTCTGCCTCTGAAGTGCTGGGATTAAAGGCATGCACCACCAGGCCTGGACTGATGCAGTCTTTCTTAAGACAAAGAATGCAAACTGTAAGGTTATGGCGCGCTCCCCCCGGAATGAAAAGCCACGAGGTCTGAGTTCTTCGGAGCAAAGTTTAATTCAGAGTAGCCCCGGCTAGGCTTAGGGGAGAGAAGGAGCCAAGCCAAGCCCAGAATGGCCTCTGGCTTGGGAATTTAAGGGAGAAGGTGGGAACGGGATTCAGTGGGAGTGGGGTGGGTCGGAGTCTGGAATCTGGCTTCCGAAGGGTGAGGGGCGAGGTGGAAGATTCCTGAGTAATCAGGGGTGGCCTGCTTTAGCATAACCAAAGATCATGCCTGGTAGAGCAGGTTCTTGGACCTCCGGTCTTAGGTGTCTCTGCATTCCAATGGGCTTCTGGAGCTCACATCCTGA
>VZQC01011063.1:888727-950334 GCA_009823505.1 Rhizomys pruinosus | reverse complement strand
GGGGGGACGGAAATAGGATGGAGCTGTTCCTATGTCAGTCCTCAAGAGAAAATCTAGATTTCTTAAGAACTTGATCAAGTTTAGCCCACATGACTCTAAGCGGAAGTTGTGGTGTCCAGGACTAGAAGAGGAGAAATGTGTGCTGTCTGCCTGTGGGGTCATATCCTTGAGAGCCCACGGAAGAAAGGGTACCATCAAAGTTCACCAGGGTAGAGTCAGAACAGGAGAGAAAAAACGAAGTGTCTTGTTTTCTGAGGGATTTTTTTTTTTTTTTTTTTGGTCTTTTTAAGACAGGGTCTCCTGTAGCTCCAGCTATCCCGGAACTCACTATGTACACCTGCCATTGAACTCACAGAGATCCGCCACCTGAGTGGTGGGCTTAAAGGCATGTGTTACCATGCCCAGCTCAAAGAATTAAAATTAAAAATTTTAAGAGTGTGTGTGTGTGTGTGTGTGTGTGTGTGTGTGTGTGTATGTGTGTGTGTGTTTCTGTGTTGATATGTGCCCTTGAGAAGCCAGAAGAGGGGGGTCAGATACCATGCAGGTGGAATTACAGGTGGTTGTGACCACCTGATTTAGGTGCTGGGAACTAAACTCAGGTCTTCTTCAAGAAGAATAGTACACAATTTTTTTATGTGTATGAATGTACTGTTTGCATGTAGGGTTGTGCACCGGAGTCTGCAATGCCGAAGTGGTGAGAAGAATGTGTCGGATTTCCCCTGGAATTGGAGTTAAAGATGGTTTTCAGCCACAATGGGGGTGCTGGGAATTGAACCCGGGTCCTCTGCAAGAGCAGCCAGCCCTCTTAACTGCTAGGCCATCTCTCCAGCCCCACACTTTTAACCACCGAATCATCTTTTTTTTTTCTTGCTCCAAATCCCCATTACAGATAATATTTAAATGAGAAAACAGTCATGTGCATTGGGGCTTTTTTTTTTTTTGAAATAGGGTCTCATGAGGCCTAGGTTGGTCTCAAACTTGGTATGTAGCCTTAGGCCTCAAACTTGGTATGTAGCCTAGGCTCAACTTCCTTCTGCCTCTGCTTCCACAGTAACACCACACCTGGCTTAACATTTTGTGGTGTGTGTGTATGTGTGTGTGTGTATCTGTTTCACCACATAGCCCTAGCTGGCCTAGAACTAGCTGATGGAGGAGTCGGTAAGTCCCGAGTGTTTTTCCTTGGTGGCTCTCCTGGAAGGCTGCATCTCATGGCTCCTCCCACCCTAACTGGCCCCTCAGATACATCTCAGTCCCAAGCACAGGGCACTTTCTTGAGCTGGAGTCCTGTGATACTGAACTGCCCTTCTGGACCCTCCTTGTAATGGGGGCAACCCATGCTGCGCTTGCTCAATATGACAACCTTAGCCCTAAACCCCTTCCCTCTCCCCGAAGGGAGAAAAACAGAAAAAGTCTGTAAGGGAAGGTGCTCTCTCCTCCCATCTGCCTCCTCCAGCCCCTGGGCCTTTGGGCAGTGCCCTCTGGGTTTATTCTCTACTAAATCTGCTTGGCTCTGTAGAGGTCAGTTTTCCTCCATCTCCATCCTGATTTCTATTTCCTTACACTAATTATATAGACCAAGCTGGCCTTGAATTTACAGAGATCTGTCTGCCTCTGCCTCCTGAGTGTTGGGATTAAAGGTGTTCTCTGCCATGGCTGGCAAGAACTTAATTTTCACCATCTCAGTTGCCCATACAACAGCACTCTAAGATACTGTGACTTAATTGACGGGTAACAGGACATCATTCAAGAAGTGAAACTTCTTGCCCAAGACCCCCCCAGCAGTCAGCCAGCACCGGGAATCTTCTGCTGGGCTGTGCACTACTTTTTCTCATGGCTGTGGCAAAGTACCTGATGTGAACCACTTCAGGAAGGAAGGATTGACTTCAGGAAGGGCCACAGTTGGAGGGAAAGTCCCGTCGGGTGGCAGGATCGGAGGCAGCTGGTCACATTTCGTCCAAAGCCAGGAAGCGGAGAGAGAAACGCTGGTGCTCAGTTCATTCTCTTTTTTTTTTTTTTTTAATTTTTTAAAAATTTTTTAAAATTTATTTCTGTATATGTATGAATGTACTGTCTGCTTGCAGGTTTGTGCACCCGTGTCGTGCAATGCCGTGGAGGTCAGAAGCGGGCGTCGGATTCCCCTGGAACTGGAGTTCTCCTGGAATTGGGAGTTTCAGACGGTTCTCGGCCGCCATGTGGGTGCTGGGGATTGAACCCGAGTCCTCTGTAAGAGCGGTCGGTGCTCTTAACCACTAGGCCATCTCTCCAGCCCCAGTTCATTCTCTTTTTTATTCAGTCCTGGACCCCAGCACATGGGATGGTGCCACCCACAATTGGGGTATGCCTTCCCTCCTCAATTAACCTAATCTAGAAACCCATTCACAGACATGCTCAGAGGTTTGCTTCCACGGAGATTCTAAACTTCNAATGGTGAAACTACAACAATATAGACTGGACACTCATTTGATCAACTTGATTGAACATACAAGCCCCCCCTGCTGGATGGTGGGACCCATGAGCTGTGTGGGTTTAGGCACAACTGCTTGCAAATTGGTTTTACATGAAGGATGCTTGTACTCATAAATTATTAATGTTAAAAAATGAAAAAAAAAAGATGCAGGACAGTTATGGCAGAATGTATGATCTGGGATGGGGTGGGGTAGGGGGAAGGGAAAGGGAAATATGCCTAAACTGATTTGGAAAATGATGTATGAAATACACAAAGCATCAATAAAAAAATTAAAATTAAAAAACAAAAAACAAAAAAAAAACAAGTCAGAAAGTGACAGTCTTGGTTGACAACATTTAATAGAATATTTCAAAACAGAAGATTTGAAATGTTCCCAATGCAAAGAGGTGAACTATCACTGAAGTGATATGCCAGTTACCCTGATCTGATAACCAAAAGTTGTACACGTATATTGAAATGTCACACTGTACCTCAGAAACATGGACAATTATTGTGTTAAAAAATATATTTAGGAGACTGGAGAGCTGGCTCACTGATAGGACAACTGGCTGCTCTTGCAGAAGACCTGGGTTTGGTTTCCAGAACTCACCTGGTGGCTAATTGTCCATAACTCCAGTTCCAGGGGATCTGACACCCTCTTCTGGCCTTCATGAGCATTGCACCCATGAGTGCATTCTCATACATTCAGGCAAAACTCTCATACGCACGCACGTATACATTTAGGATCAGTAAGATGGCTGAGTGGGTAAAGAGCTTGCTGACCCAGCTGGCCTGGAACTTGCTGTGTAGACCAGGCTAGCTTTGAACTCAGAGATCTACCTGCCTCTGTCTCCTGAATGCTGGGATTAAAGGCACGTATTAACACACCCATCAGGATGATCTTAAACTTATCTTCCTGCCTCCGGAGTATATCACCATGCCCAGCTTAATTGGTGCTGGCGAGGGCTGGAGAGATTGCCTAGCGGTTTAGAGTGCCGACTGTTCTTGCAGAGGACCCGGGTTCGATCCCCGGCACCCACATGGCGGCTGAGAACTGTCTGAAACTCCAATTCCAGGAGAACTCCAGTTCCAGGCAAATCCAACACCCTCTTCTGACTTCCGCGGCATTGCACGACACGGGTACACAAACCTGCATGCAGACAGTATATTCATACACATAAAAAATAAATAATTAAAAAAAGACAAAAAAACAAAAAACAGATAATTGGTGCTGGCGAAGGAAACCTAGAACTTCCTGCATGTTAAACAAGCACTCTAGCAACTCAACCACACCTCCAATCCTCTTACAACACAAACCAATCATTAGTGACAGCCCTGATTTGAGAGTTCCCTTTCCTTTCTTTCCATCCTGACTTAAAGCTAGGAACATCTTAGCCCAGGGAGATAGGGAGTGAGAGTCAGCATCTTCTTTGGGTTCTGAGATAGGGGGACCTTTTGAAAGCTCAAAGGCTCTGCTAGTTTTTTTTTGTTGTTGTTGTTTTTTGTCTTTTTGAGACAGGGTCACTCCCTTTAGTCCCAACTGGCCTGGAGCTCGCTATATAGACCAGGCTGGCCTTGAACTCACAAAGATCCACCTGCCTCTGCCTCCGCTCCCAAGTGCTAGGATTAAAGGTGTGTATCACCATGCCTGGTGCAGGATCTGCTAGTTTTAGAAGCTCATTAAAGTGCCTGCTGTCCTCAGCTCCCCCAATCCCAAGGGAGATGAGCTCTTCGGGGAGTGAGCTCTGTAGAGAACAGGCTCAAGGGGAAGATGAGGCCCTGTGAGTCAGTCTTTGCAGAGCTCCCTAGAGAGTCTGACCTATCTATCATATGGAAAAGGAGATTGAACGGAAGGAGGACAAGGGGGGTGGTGATAATCGACCAAAAGGCACTTTCTATCTAGGCCAACTAAATTTGGTTCTTAAAGTCATGGAGGGAAGGAGGGCAGGGCTGGGAGAGCTGGGAAGGAGCTCTGGGAAGATGGGAATTCCAGTTGCCTCCCTCAGCATACCAAGGGTGGGCCCAGTAAGGACCAGGCACGAGGAACAAATGGCCAACCCTGCTGTGGAAGGAAACTGGACAGCATCCACCAGGGAAGCTGTGCAGGCACAGAGGCAGGAAGGATCCGGATTCCCCTGGGGAGCTGTTTCTGTCTAGTGAGCTGTTTCTGTCTAGTGAGCTGTTTCTGTCTAGTGAGCTCATGAACCCTCATGCTTAGGTCTGTGTTGCTTCTAGAGGACAAAGGGCACAGCCTTGGAGAGAACTGCAAGGACAGAGTGGGCTGTGGGGTCTCAGATCTTCTGTGGTGGGAGGCTGGGGACCAGATTGGACTGAAGTAAGAACAGGGTGCATCTGGAAGTGCTCCTCCTTCCCTCTCATGAGAATAAGGATTGGACAGGCAGCAATTTCTAAGAGGAAATTGAATTTGACCATCTTTAAAAATTTTTTTTTAATTTTATCTTTGTATGTGTATGAATGTACTGTCTGCATGTAAGTCTGTGCACCCGTGTCGTGCAATGTCGTCAGAAGAGGGTCTCGGATTCCCCTGGAACTGGAGTTCTCCTGGAATTGGAGTTACAGATGGTTCTTAGCCACCATGTGGGTGCTGGGGATCGAACCTGGGTCCTCTGCAAGAGCAGTTGGTGCTCTTAACCACTAGGCTATCTTTCCAGTCCCCCAAATTTTTTTGTTTTTAAGTTTGCGTGTATGAATGTATTGTCTATGTGTATGTAAGTGCACCAGTGTCAAAAAATGCCTGAAATGGTCAGATGAGGGCACTCAATTCTCCTGGAACTGGAGTTATGGACTGTTGGTAGCTGCCACGTGGGTGCCAGGAATCAGACCTGGGTCCTCTGCAAGAGCAGCCAATGCTCTTAACAGCTGAGCCTTCCTCTACCTCTTGAGTGCTGGGATTAAAAGCATGGTCCACCAACCCTTGTCCACTTTTAAGAATGAAAGGACTGTTGTCCAGGCCTTACCCCAGTCCCAAATAAGGAGGGTTTCCCTCATGTGTGTGGCCTGTCTGCTGCCTTTTGGATCTTGGATCTTTGAGACCTCTGCAGTGTCATCTTGGGAGGCCCCAGATTGAAGGACAGGACAGTAAGAGGCCACTCAGGACCTGTGGGCCCTGCCTTTGCCAGCCCAGTAAAGGCTTCCTTGGAAGTTGGGCCAGGGTCACCCCCACTCTCCATTGCTCAATGGTCTGATATAGAGCATTGTATTATTCTTGTCAGGAGGGACTGGGGTGGGTTTGGCATCCTGGTACTGCAGAAACGACAGCAGCACCCTAGTTATTGTGACAAACACACTAGTAACTGTGTGGCGTGGATCCACCTCTTCGATATTGAGGAAATAACTGCCACCCCCTCCAACATCCCTTCCCCCTCCCCCGATTTTTCTTGAAAATATAAACTCAGAGACAGGGAAAGCCTACAGCCTGTCCTGTTTATTGGAATAATGTCCACGGGGGAAGGAAGGTAGCTGGGCCAGGAGGGCGGGCGGACATGTGAGTTGGCGGCATGCAGGAATCTGGCTGTAAAGCCCTTCCCCTCTCTCAGGCCTCATTTAATCTTTAGTCAAAACACTCAAGAGTGTGAAAGTTCTGGGAGGAAAAGGGAACTCCTTTGAACCCTGAGGGAGGGCACGGAGTAACCTGGCATCACCAAGTGGAGCCCATCACATCTGCAGAGACTGGAGAGCTAGCGCGACAAAGAAAACCCACTGTCCTGGGCCAGAACCCCAAAGGCTGTCGTAGGGAGGGAGCCAGGCTGAGCAGCGTCCTACCCCCACATGGTTATACTCAGCCACTGTGGGGAGAGAAGATAAAGAGGATGTGCCGGAGAGGATGGAGAATGGCCAGGTCAGGGGGCCAGGAATGCCTCCCCAGCCTCCCTTCCTACCCCTCTTCCTAGTACCTGCTCCATATTCAAACAGATAGAACCAGTATTCTTGGGGTCCATGGATAGAAAGAATGCTGTTTCAGGGAAGAGCACGGGGGAGGGGAGTCACGGCTGAGGCAGTGGTCTAAAGTACCCACTCCCAATAGGGTAGAAAGTTATTCCTTGCTGATCCTAAGGCAAATCAGAAATAAACTGTCACAACCCCTAGCCTGGCTAGGAGCCAGGCCTGGTTCTGAGTGCTTAAAGTGTTTCCTATGCACAGGAGTCCTAGGGAGGCAGCACTGGCTTTACCTTATGGCTGTTTCACATTTATTTATTTTGAGGTCTGTGTGGACCTCAGGGTGAACATGTAGAGGTAGAGAACAACTTGTGGAAGTCAGTCCTCTACGTTTTGTTTTGTTTATTATTTTCATTTCATTTTACGTGTATAAGTGTATTGCCTGGATGTGTGTAAGTGAAACTTATATTGTGCAATGCCCACATAAGTCAAAAGAGGGCATCAGATCCCCTGGAACTGGAGTTAGGACTGTGGTCATCTTTCAGGGTGCTAGGAATCAAACCTGGGTCCTCTACTTCCTGGCCTAGCCTGGTAGAGGAGTGCTTCACTCACAGAACATGGCTTTCAGCCTCAGGAAACAGTTGATGAAGCTGTCATAGTCCACGAGCATGTTGTCATCTGAGTATCTAGCTACCACTGCCTGGGTCACCTTGTTGTTCATCTTAATGCCTTGGAGACAGAGGAGCAGGAAAGGGCAGAATCTGGGCCTCCAGACATGGCCTCCCAGCTCCCTGCCTCCACCCTCTTCTGCCCACTGGCCACCTGCTTTCTCAAATGCCAAGCGCATCTCGAAGGCGTTCAAGGTGCCCGAGTGGTCGTGGTCACACTCTCGGAAGATGTGCTGAAAACAGACAGGTGTGCTGGCCACGTGTTGAACACTGCAGTGTGGATGGCTCGATGCCCAAGACCCCAGAGCCCCACCACCCTAGCCCACTGCCTGAGCTCTCAATGTTCCTATTATCTAGTGGCTAAGGGATCAATTTTGAGCATAGCAGGGGGGCTGTTGGTGATACCTCCCCAGTGCTTTCTATAGGTATCCTTCATGATTATACCAGGCTATACTGGTTATTAAATGATTTGACTCTGTGTGTGTGTGTGTGTGTGTGTGTGTGTGTGTTCTACTTGCTTCTCTGCTGGGTCCCCACCCCCTTTTGACTAGCTCTTTAGGGTCCTTTACCGTCCACTTTCTGATTTTTTTCCACAGGATCATGAACTCCAAATGCCCCAGTTTGCCGGAACCATCTTTCTAGGGCAGGGTTGGTCAAGGATAGCAAGGAAGGGAGTGAAGAGGACACCCCGGAGATAGGAGAACAGAGGCCCCCACAGACTCCACATCTTGGATGCTAACAGCCAGAACTGGCATCTCTTGGTACCTCAAAGTCTAATTCTTATCATGAAGAAGGGTATGGAGGGTGTCCAGAGAGGGGGCCACTTCTGAGTCGGCCTTATTGAACAGAGGACAGGGTGGGAAAACATCAGTTGGGATTGCCACGGGACAGGAAGATACATCCATGAGGTTGAGCATACGGTGACAGGCGTCAAAGCCAAAGCCTCTGGTCTTGAAGTTCTTGACTGCGAGGGAGGGAAGATGTAGGAAAAAGAGACAGATGAATGAAATATGGGACAAGATGGTTATAGAAAAGGGCTGTGAGGGTTATGGGTGGGCCACTCACATTTACTGGCCATCTTGTTGAGAAGTTTTTGTAGTTCATACACATTTATTTCCTTGTCCTAGGAGAGGAGACCATAACCACCAGCTCTGCTCTGGACTGGTCAGCCCAGCAGACGCCTCCCTTCAGCCCTAGCTCATGGCTCTCTCACCAATCCTGATACCATGTCAAACAAGTGAACAGATTCCTGGTCCATATCATTCTCAGAGATGGTCTCCTAGGGACGGGGTATGAGAGACCCAGGGTTAAAAACCCCTTTAGGGCTGGAGAGATGGCCTAGCGGTTAGGAGTGCTGACGCTCTCACAGAGGACCCGGGTTCGATCCCCAGCACCCACATGGCGGCCGAGAGCCGTCTGAAACTCCAATTCCAGGAGAACTCCAGTTCCAGGGGAATCCGACACCCTCTTCTGATCTCTGAGGCATTGCACGACACGGGTGCACAAACCTACATGCAGACAGTACATTCATACACATAAAAATAAATAAATAAAATTAAAAAAAAGAAAAAGGGTTTTTAAAACAATAAAAAAAAAAACCCTTTAAACTTCACACTTGCTTTCTTCCAACCTCTCAGCTCCAGAGCTTCCCCTTACCTCCTGCAGATGCTCAGCGCAGTTGATTTCATCCAGCTCCCTGGGCAAAAGTGAGTAAAGGCTTAAGAGTAGCTGGGGACCAGGGAGATAAGGGTCTCATTGGGTACTCTATGGGAGGTCCTGTAATTGTGTTTGGAGTGGTATCAAATAGCTCCATGGAATCTGAGTTTTAGTTCTAGTTCTGTTTCTATGATCAACTTGGACTTTATATCCTCACGCCCGTTTGCTAGAGTGTGAATAGGGTCAGCATAGAGTAGGGCCACATGCTGGATCCCTGAACTTGACGTCCTGCAGCTCTCGGACAGGGGACCTTAACATAGAGAGGTTGGTCCCTCACCAGGTCTCGCTGTGCTTCTCCGTGAAGATCCGAAGCAGGAAGTCGGCATCTTTGTGGGGTTCAAAGGTGGAGGGGATAATGATGTATTCCCCCAAAGGCAGCCGAAGATGGCTGCTCACCTCCCGGGAGTCGGTGAAGATCTCTGAGAAGCCGTGGTCCTGGTACTTCATGAAGAATTCTTTCTTCAAGTGGGTGTCCTGGAGGTTCTGAAACTGTATGTGTCCTGGAGGTGGGTACAGGACTGGCATGGGAGAGCAGGTCTCCCAAGGTGAGTCATCTGTCGGGCAGGATTGGTGGCAGGTACCAGTACCACTGCCCTGGCCTGGATTCCTCCCAAGTAGCCCACAGTTCCCTGATTCCCACCAGGGCCCAAGGAAGCTGGAATCCCAAACTAGGGCTCCCCAGAACTTTTCTCCAAATCCCTCCCCTTGCCAATCTAAATGTACCCAGGGGTGGGCTGGGTGCCTGCCCAGGAATAAGTCTTCTCTGTACCTCCTTTGGAATCTGAAAAGGGAAGTGAGAAAAGGGTCAGATCTCTAGGGCAGCGAAGGGGCTTGTTGCCTACAAAAGCTCAGTGGCTTCACATAGTGTGTGTATACACACACACACACACACACACGCATGTGCATGAGTCTGTGTTGGGGCGTGTTAAAGTGTGTTAAGAGCACTGGAGCCGGCATGGTGGCACACGCCTTTAATCCCAGGGCTTGGGAGGCAGAGGCAGGCGGATCTCTGTGAGTTCAAGGCCAGCCTGGTCTACATACAGAGCTCCAGGCCAGTTGGGACTAAAGGGAGACCCTGTCTCGAAAATACAAAAAACAAAGAAACCCAAAACAAAAGAGCACTGGCGCAATGGTGGTGGGTGGAGCGTAGGCTGTTAGCTTTAATGATCTGTCAGCTTTGGATTGCAAAGTATAGTTTGGACAAAGTTTTGCAAAGGTAGATTTTTATCACTCTATCACTCTAGGTTAAAGTCTCCCTGTAGCCCCAGCTGGCCTGGAACTTGCAATGTAGACCAGGTGCTTCTTTTGTGAGAGAGTCATATATAGCCCAGAACGGCTTTCAGCTCCATATAAAGATGACCTTGAACTTTTCAGATCCTCCTGCTTTAACCTCCGGGTGCTAGGATTACAGGTGTGTTGCCACCATGCCCAGTTTTATGCAGTATTGGGGATGGAACTCAGCTTCCTGCAGGCTAGGCAGGCACTCTGCCAACAGACCTATATCCCTAGCCCCTGTTTTGGTTTTGTTTGAAATTGAAATAGGGTCTCATATAGCCCAGGCTTGTCTCTTACTATGCAGCTGAAGCTGGCCTTGAACTCCTGGTCTTTCTATCTCAACCTCCCAAGTAGCTAGGGCTACTTAGGGTGTGTGCTACCGTACCCGGCTCTAAATAAATTTGTCACGAGATGAGTTAAAGCAGTCAAATACAGCAGGTGATTGCTAGGGTCTAGAAGTCTGTCACTGCAAAACTTAGGTAGAAACTTCACACTAAGGTCATGAGGTTTAATGATATTTGGAGGTGGCACCTGTGGAGGCAATTCGGGTTAGACAGTAATATGAGTGTGGGGTCTTTTGTCAGCACTAGTGGCTCCATAAGAAGAGTGACAGCCAGGCGTGGTGGCGCACGCCTTTAATCTTAGCACTCAGGAGGCAGAGGCAGGCGGATCTTTGTGAGTTCAAGGCCAGCCTGGTCTACAGAGTGAGCTCCAGGCCAGCTGGGGCTACAAGGAGACCCTGTCTTGAAAAGACCAAAAAAAACAACAACAACAACAACAAAAAAAAACAACAGTGAGGAGGCCAGGAAGATGGCCCAGTCAGTAAAAGTGCTTCCTGCTCAAGTCTGATCACCTGAGTTTGATCCCTGGGACCCACTCAAAAATAGCCAGATGTGGCAGCATCTGTAATCCCAGCACTCCAGTGGTGAGATGAGAGGTGGAGACAGTACAGCTGTTCAGAAGCTCACAGGCCAGCTAGCCTGAGGATGGGACCTAGGGCCTCATCCTCGTGTGTGCTGGGCAAGAACTCATTTTGCTCACTATTGAGTCTCTGGGGACAGTAGGTATTCCATACATACCTAATATATAAGGGAATGACCCAATGGGTATTTCTAGGATTTAGCAAAGCATGACCTTGGGAAGCACATATCGGGGACTTCTTTTGGCCCCTGGGGTTAGCATTTTTGGGGTAGCTGCGGACACACTTGATGAGGGGGAAGGGGGTTGCAAATATCTCTGTAGCCTGGGAATCAGGATACAATTTCTGCCTCTGGGATATGTGAGCTTGAGCGGTTACCTCATCTACCTGCTGGCCTTCAATCTTCTTGCTCCCTAATATGTGTGATGTACTGGGTCTTTAGGGTTGATACCCACCACAAAGGAAATGCTAGCCAGTGTAGTGAGGAAAGCAGCGGCATAGAAAAAGCACAAGGCGCTACTCCAGAGCTAGGGCCGTGGGGCCTGTGGGGCCTCTGAGGCCTGTCTCACTCTCCCAGGGGTCTGGGGAAGAAGGGTCTGAAGGGGTGAGTTCAGAGGGGGAGTGTAGATGGCTGGGGACCTGGGAGGCCCACCTCAAAGATGACAAAGCCAATGGTGAGCATCTGGGGTCCTTCAGGCAGAGAGTGCCTCCAGTTCTTCTGCATCAGGGCCACCAGGCAGGTGCACACCACTGTGCTGTCCTCGCCATTATCTTCTGGGTCGTCGTCCCCTTCCGGGAGGCAGATTTTAAACTGGGGGTTCATCCAGAATGTCTCTGTGAGGGAAACAGACTAGGATGGTTCTGCTGGGGAAGGGCTTGACCACATGCCATCGTGGGGTACACTGAGACTCCCCAGCCATACAGCTGCCTCCTTTCTTCAGGGGAGAGTATAGGATCTGACTACCTCTGACCTCAGATACCCTGGCACTGTGACCTTGCGTCCAAGCTGGGTGAGTCTGCGGCCCCTCCCTCAAGTGCACCCCTGGGTCCTCTCACCCACCAGGGTTGTTCCTGCAGCCCCCCGCCGTGCTGCCCCTCCTCCAGCTGCCCTCATAGAGGGTGGTGTGCCAACAGCTCTTGTAGTCTGAGGAGGAAAGCGCGTCTGGGGTCAGGTTGCAGATCTCCAGCAGTGTAAAGTTGCTCATGAAGTCTTCGTAGGCCATCCTAGGGTGGTGGTGCGGGAGAGAGCTGTCAGTGCACCCCACATCCACACCTATAGGCCTGAGCGATCCCAGGACCCCTCTATCTGAGGCACAGTGGGGAGGATGGCAGGGCAGATAAGGATGTGTGTGATGGGAGTCCAAAGCTCCTGGAAGCCATGCTGACCAGAACTGCCCATCTTCTTTCTTCCGGAGCAGCTGCACCTGGATCTCCGGGCTCACCTCTTCCCATTCGCTGGCTCTGCAGAGAGAAGAAAGAAGGAGAAGTGTGGTGAGCTGCCCTCCCCCTTCCCTGAAGGACGTCCTGAAGGCCCTCTCCAGAGTTCCTGGGTTCGACCTAGCAGCACCAGGGATGTGGGCCAGCCCCTCTGTGGTACAGCCTTGTATGTACTGCTGGGTCCCTGCTCTCTTCCCTTGGCTCGGGACTTACCTGTCACTCCAGGCTCCATTCCACTCAATTCTGCCCCAGGGGTTCTGGAGTCGAATCAGAGTTTCTATCTTGTCTCTGTAGAGGACCTGGGGTGGGAGAGGCATGAAAGTTCAGGTGGTGGCACTGGCCCACCCACAGCTTTCGAGAGGCCTGCTTGCCAGTGCTCACATCCATGAGACCGGTCACTGCGTAAGCATGTCCTCTCACCAGCATGTTGTTGGTTATCGATTCCAGTTCACTGCTGCTGCTGATCTATAGAAAAAGAGGAAGGGAAGGCACTTGAGAAATCCCAAGAAAGGCATGAGGCATTCTTTTATGTAATTTATAATACACACAGGCATATATGTATTTTGAGACAGAGTCTTGATATTGCCTAGGTAGCCTCAGACTCCTTATGTTGACAAGACTGTCCTTGAACACCCGATCCTCTTACCTCAGCCTCCTGAGTGGTGGGATTACAGATGTGCACCATTACAGATTGATTTTATATATATATATGTGGTGGTTTGAATGAGTTTCCCCCATAGGCTCTAGGTATTCAGACGTTTGTCTCTAGTTGGTGGCGCTGTTTTTGGAGGTCTTAGAAGCAGTGGCGACGCTGGGGGAAGTGTGTCACTGGGGGCAGGCTTAGTGAGTTTTAACAAGCCTCGTGGTCTACAGTTGCTCCCTCTCTGTTTCCTGTGCTCTTTGCGAGATGTGACCCTCGGCTTGCTGCTCCAGCAGCCATGCCTCCCACCACAGTGGACTCTGATTCCCTGGAACTGTCAATCGTAAGCTCAAATAAACCCTTCCTTTTATAAGTTCCTTGGTCATGGTGCTTTATCACAGCAACAGAAAAGTGACTAATACAATATATATATTGAAGCAATACAAATTGGAGAAAAAATGGAATTTCCATGTTAAAGTATCACTGTATTTTGATGCTTTTTTGGTATCACAAGTCTCATTTATGTTATTTTGATGCTATGTGTATTATAAAGTGCAACTTAAAATTTAAAAAGGACAGGCCCAAAGAAAAGGAAATTGCAAAAATTCAATAAAAATCTTTTTAAAAAATTAAAATTTGGGGCTGGAGAGATGGCTCAGCAGTTAAGAGCACAGACTGCTCTGGCAGAGGACCCAGGTTCAATTCCCAGCACCCACATGGTGGCTAAGAACCATCTTAGGCCAGGTGTGGTGGTGCACACCTTTAATCCCAGCACTCGGGAGGCAGAGGCAGGCGGATCTCTGTGAGTTCAAGGCCAGCCTGGTACATAGCGAGCTCCAGGCCAGCTGGGACTAAAGGGAGACCCTGTCTCAAAAAAAAAAAAAGAAAAATTAAAGTAGTTGAGGTGATGAATTTTTTTTTTTTTTTGGTCTTTTTTGAAACAGGGTCACCCTGTAGCTCCAGCTGTCCTGGAACTCACTCTGTAGACCAGGCTGGCCTTGAACTCACAAAGATCCGCCTGCCTCTGCCTCCCAAGTGCTAGGATTAAAGGCATGCACCACCACGCCCTGCATGAGGGGATGAATTTTAAAATTGCCTTGGTTTGCCGGGTGTGGTGGTGCACGCCTTTAATTCTAGCACTTGGGAGGCAGAGGCACGAGGATCTCTGTGAGTTCGAGGCCAGCTTGGTCTACAGAGTAAGTTCCAGGACAGCCAGAGCTACAGGGAGACCCTGTTTCAAAAAGACCAAAAAAAAAATTGCCTTGGTTTAATTATTCTAGATTGTATTTCTAAATCATAGCTTCACTCCATGGCTCATAAATATATTCAACCATAATTTGTAACTTACAATAAAATTTCTCAAATAATTAAATAAGGCACAAGACAGCACAGGGTAGACAAAAAAGAAAAAATTTGTTTTTCTCTGAGCAATTTATCCTGAGAAAGTTCAAATTTCCCACAGGGTGTGGGTTCTGTCAATTACAGTGCCTGCCTGGATAATACTTTGTGGTATGAACTGATGTTTTCCTACATTTGAAAAAATAATCCAGACCTGTCAGCTAGACCAGTTGATCTTGAACCCATGGCAGAAGCCTGGTGGGGAGCTCTGAAAACAATACAGTGTCTGCTCTGGAACCCCAGCCACTGGCCTNGGAACAAAAAAGCAGCTATGGATGTGGCTTGATTAGCAGAATACTCGCATAGCATGCACTGAGCCCTGGGCTCCACCCCAGAACTGCATGAACAGGGCACAATGGTGCACACCTATAATCTCACGCCTGTTTTTTGTAATATTTATTACATGTGTAAGTGCATGCTATAATACACACGTGGAGGTCAGAGCACAACTTTGTGGAGTCTATTTTCTCCTTTACAAGGGTTCTGGGGACTGAACTCAGGTAGCCGGGCTTGCAGGGAAAATACCTTTACCCGTAGGAAGTGAAGGCAGGGGGCTCAAAGGGTCCTCTTTGTTTATGTAGTGAGTTTGAAGCCATCCTAGGCTACATGAGTCTACTTCTCAAAAACCAAGCAAGCAGGGGCTGGAGAGAAGACTCAGTGGCTAAGACAAGCACTGGCTCTGCTTGCAGAGGACCCAGGTTCGATGCTCAGCACCCACAGGGCACCTTACAGTCATCGGAAACTCTAGTTCCAGGGGAATCCAATACCTCCTTCTGACCTTCTCAGGCATTGCACGACACGGGTGCACTTACACACATGCAGGGAATACACTCATACACATAAAACAACAACAACAACAACAACTACCAACTAAAAAGATTAAATAACAACAAAAAGCACAAGGTCAAAACCAGGACGTTGGCCTTGATGCAATGTATCAACCTACATCGCTTTCTCCAGCTTTGTCAGTGGTTGTTTGTGTTTATCAATGCAATTTTATCACACACATAGCTTTGTGGGTCCACCACCACAGTCGGGGTACCCAACGTGTCCTCTACCACAAGCATCTCCCTTGTGGTCTTTTGTAACTTCTAACTCCTCTCCTTCCTGTTCCCCTGACATATCACGAATCTGTTCTCCGTCCTCGTGCTTCTTTTCTAGAAAGCCATGCCAACAGGCGTGTGCAGGTTGCAACCTACTAGAGTTGGCTTTTTTTTTTTTTCACTGAGCACCATTCTTTGGGATCCCTCCAAATCCTCAGCTGTATCACTAGCCCATTCTTTTTCACTGCTGAGTAGTATTTTGTGGGCCATTTGGTGTGTAACAATCAGCTGTTGAATGATTCACCTGCTGGAAGACAACTAGGCTGCTGCTTTCACTATTTTGAGTACAGTTGCTTACAATTGCTTACAGATGGCTATATACAAATGCTTACATTTGTGTATAGGCTTCAAAGGGATAGAAGTCATCTCTCTCCGACCCCTGTGGTCAATGCCCCCAAATGCAACTCCTCTTATGTGGAAACACTCTGAATTCATTGATTTATTTGAACAAATATTTGTCAGGTGCTCACTGTATGCTGTGTCCTGTCCAAAGTCCCAGGGTCCAGTGATGAGTGGGCAAATACACATCACTGACCCCATGGAACTTTCTCCCTAATGTTGGGGCAGATAAGCTGTGAATTGCTCCATAAATCAGTGAGATATTCCAGGTCACAACAAATGTTAAGGAGAAAGTCAAAAGAAAGCAGAGGCTATACCAGGTAGGGACAGCCATTCTGGGCTGGAGACAGGCAAGGCTAGTTCTAGAAAGGGGTAGTAAGTGAGAGAAGCTAGATATGGAGATTTGGGGAAAGAGACTCCCAGGAGGGCAGCAACAGCAGGCACAAAGGCCCTGAGGCAGCATGCAACTTGGCTTACTTCAAAAGAGCAGCCCACGAGGGAAGACTTTTCCAAAGCTTTCCTAAGGATCTCCAGCATGTTGTGAGAGGGACTCCGGAGCGGGAAGCTCTGGGCCACACCCCCTGTGAAGTCTTCCAAGCCCTCCATGGTGCTGCCCCCTGACAGTGCTTCATAGGATCCACACACCCTTCAAAGAGAGAGAGGGTGCTTGGTAGGAGGTGGGAGTTGGAGCGATGTCAGGCAGGTGGTGAGGGACTCCAGACGTGCCCCGCATGCCCTGCCTCGTCCCTTGGTTCAGTCAGTAGCCTGGGCCATTGTCCAGGGAGGCCAGCGGGAGGATGTGTAAGTTAAGCCGGTTCCTGGCCGGGCGGGGCGCTTACTTGGCATAGGCCTTCTCCAGCAGGGCACTCCAGAACTCGTGGCGCTCAGCAGAATGCACAAACACCAGCTTGTCATTCTTAGTGGGCAGCCGGTCATCCACCACCACGTCTATCCACTGCCCAAACTGCCAAAGCTGTGGGCGGCAAGGGGATGGTTGTCTAACCTGCTCACCAGCTGCTCCCTCTCCCCTGCACCCCGCACAGGTATCCCTGTCCTCAGAGCTCCCCCTGGTGGTCAGTGACATAGTCAACTTCTTAGTATTCTGGGACTTACTTTTATTATTATTTTTTTTATGTGTATGAATGTACTGTCTGCATGTAGGTTTGTGCACCCGTGTTGTGCAATGCCATAGAGGTCAGAAGAGGGTGTCAGATTCCCCTGGAACTGGAGTTAAAGACGGTTCTCAGCCGCCATGTGGGCACTGGGGATCAAACCGGGGTCCTCTGTAAGAGCAGTCGGCACTCTTAACCGCTAGGCCATCTCTCCAACTCCGTATTCTGGGTTTTAAAAATATATATATTTATTGTGTGTGGAAGTCAGAGGACAACTTTCAAGAGTCAGTTGTCTTTCCACGGGTTACAGTCTGTCTCCTTTACATGGGTTCCCTATGGGTTCCAGGGAACTCAGGTCATCAGGCTGGGGCAAGTGCTCTTACACACTGAGTCTTCACCAAGGCACAAGGCCCAGAGTCACTCCTCTGACTAGGTGAAGGGGAGTCAAGAAAAGCCCCACTGAACCCTGCCCAGCCTCCAGAAAACTCCACCTACCTTTGACTGAGGCCCTACCCTGAAAAAAGACAACTGGAGCTTAGGCTATCATTTAAAAAAAAAATGCCGGGGGCTGGAGCGATGGCCTAGCGGTTAAGAGCGCCGACCATTCTTGCAGAGGACCCGGGTTCGATCCCCAGCACCCACATGGCGGCCGAGAGCCGTCTGAAACTCCAATTCCAGGAGAACTCCAGTTCCAGGGGAATCCGACGCCGTCTTCTGACCTCCGCGGCATTGCACGTCACGGGTGCACAGACTTGCATGCAGACAATACATTCATACACATACGGAAATAAATAAAATTAAAAAAAAAATGCCTAAAAAAAAAGCTGGGCGTGGTGGTGCACATCTTTAATCTTAACACTTGGGAGGCAGGGCAGAGTCAGGCAGATCTCTGCGAGTTCAAGGCCAGCCTGGTCTACAGAGTGAGCTCCAGGCCAGCTGAGACTAAAAGGGAGGCCTTGTCTCAAAAATACAAAAAAAATGCCTATGATTCTTAGAAAATATTTTAGGACATGGGGAATTGTTCCTATAATAAAAACTGTGTAGTGGAGTCTTTCAGTGTCCTGATAACATGCACAGACACACACACACATGCATATACATACATGCACACTCATACACATAAACACATACATTCACATACATACTCATGCACACACACACACAAATTAACACACATACACTAGTACACACATACACCCATGCACATACCCACAGGCATACTCATGCACACATACACACTTTCTTTTTTGTTGTTTTTTTTTGTTTTTTTTTGTTTTTGAGACAGGGTCTCCCTGTAGCCCCAGCTGTCCCGGAACTCACTCTGTAGACCAGGCTGGCCTTGAACTCACAAAGATCCTCCTGCCTCTGCCTCCCAAGTGCTAGGATTAAAGGCGTGCGCCACCATGCCCACTACACATACACACTTTCTCAAACACACACACACATAAGTAAGGAGAAAGATAAGAGTGACACAATCATCTAATTTTTTTTGGCGGGAGTTAAAAAAAAATAGCCTATGGTGCTGGAGAGATGGCTCAGCACTTAATAGTGTTTGCTGCTCTTTCAGAGGACTTGATTGAGTTCAGTTCCCAGCATCCACATCAGGCAGCTTACAACCATCTGTAAACTCCAGCTCCAGAGGATCCGAAGTGATCTTCTAAAAAATAAGCTTAAATGGTTTCTTTCATAAATAGACATTTCTTTGAAATATTAGTCTTATATTGAAAAAATAAGTGCTCTCTCTCTTCCCCCCCTTCTCTCTCTCCTTCACCTGAAAATGGAAGATGCCAGCATAGTTTTTCTTGAAGCTCTGGGCCTTGGGCACCACACGGTACAGCAATTTGGGGCACGTGGTGAGGGAGCCGATGGCAGCCAGCAGCCAGCAGTCCCCTGAAAGGCAGGCAGGATTGTTCCGAGGGCAGCCTCACCCTCATACTGAGGGGCTCGGGAGCCCAGGCAGTGAGTGGAGCAGGAACCTGGCCCTGTGCACATTCCTAGCAGAAGTGCCCTCCCTTGGCCTTTTCACAGAAAAGTGTTGAGGAAGGAGCCAAACAGGGAAACTGAGGCAGAGGACTGGCTCTGGGGAGGAGAGCTCCAGTACTTGTTCTGTCAGATTAGAGAGTCACAAATCACGGTCACACGCTTTGGTGGTGGTGGGGAATCTGGGGAGAAGACATAAAGTCCGACTTTTTCTGGGGGAGGGTCAGTATGCTCCCATCTGGTGAGCGTATCCAGTCACCTTCCCTGAGGCCCACATTCCCTATGTCCACTCTGAGGACATGCTGTGGAGTGGCAAACGCCCAACATGTCTCCTGTAATCTTGCACACTTGTAATCTTAGTACTTGGGAGGTGGAGGCTGGACCTCAAAGCCAATCTGGACTTCATAGTCACTAACTAACTAACTAACTAACCAACCAACTAACTAAAAAAGATGTCTTAGCCAGAGTGATGGAGTATGCCTTTCATCCTATCCTAGAACTCAAGAGGCAGAGACAGATCTTTGTGAGATCAACGCCAGCTTGGCCTACATAAAGAATTCCAGGCCAGTTGGGTCAAAAGTGAAATTCTGTCTCAAAACAAACAAACAAACAAACAAACAAACAAACAAACAAACCAAGCCAGGCGTAGTGGGGCATGCCCTTAATCCTAGCACTCCAGAGACAGAGGCAGGCAGATCTCTGTAAGTGTGAGTTCAAGGCCAGCCTGGTCTACATAATGAGTTCCAGGCCAGCTGGGGCTACAGGGAGACCCTGTCTCAAAAAGACCAAAACAGGGTTGGAGAGATGGCTCAGCAGTTAAGAGCACCGAATGCTCTTGCAGAGGACCTGGGTTCGATTCCCAGCACCCACACGGCAGCTAAGAACTGTCCAGGGGAATCCGACACTCTCTTGTGACCTCCATGGCAATGCACGACACAGGTGCACCAACCTACATGCAGACAGTAAAAAAAAAAGAAAAAAAAAACACACACACATACACAAAAACCACCAAAACGATAGCCGGGCATGGTGGCGCACACCTTTAATCCCAGCACTCGGGAGGCAGAGGCTGGCGGATCTCCGTGAGTTCAAGGCCAGCCTGGTCTACAGAGCGAGCTCCAGGCCAGCTGGGACTAAAGGGAGACTCTGTCTCAAAAAAATACCAAAAACAAACAAACAAACAAACAAAAAAACGAAAACAGAAACAAAAAACCCCCACCAAAACAAAACAAAACAAAACAACAAAACAAAAACAACCCCCTACAAACAAAACAAATGAAGTCTGAGTCTGGAGAGATGAACCAGCCATTAAGGGCACTTGCAGCTTTATCATGGACTGGAGTTCAGAACCCAGCACCCATGTCTGTCTGGTGGCTCACAAACACCTGTAGTTGACCTTTGAGGGCACCCACAGACACACATGCATACGTACACTCGCACAGACACCCACATAAATAATAGATATTAAAATCTGGGGCTGAGCTGGGCATGGTGGTGCACACCTTTAATCCTAGCACTGGGGAGGCAGAGGCAGGTGGATCTTTGTGAGTTCAAGGCCAGCCTGGTCTACATAGTGAGTTCCAGGACAGCTGGGGCTACAGGGAGACCTTGTCTTGAAAAGACCCCCCCACCCAAAAAAAAAATCAATCTGGGGCTGGAGAGATGGTTCAGAACCCTGGCTGCTCTTGCAGAGGGTCCACATGGTAGTTAACAACTGTCTGTAGCTCAATTCCAGAGTACCTAGTGCCCTCTTCTGGCCACCTTGGGCATTGCACCAACAGGTATGCTTACATACAGGCTGGGAAAGCACTAGAGCACATAAAATTTTTGTTTGTTTTTTTCCCTCTGAGACAGGGTCTCCCTTTAGTCCCAGCTGGTCTGGAACTCACTCTGTAGACCAGGCTGGCCTTGAACTTGCAGAGATCCGCCTGCCTCTGTCTCCCAAGTGCTGGGATTACAGGTGTGGACCCGGCAAAATAATTTTTTTTTTAAACAAGGTTTCTTTATTTTCAGCCTGCCTGGAAGTCATTATGTGGACCAGGCTGGCCTCAACATCACAGAGATCCACCTGCCTCTGCCTCCTGAGGGCTGGGATTAAAGGCATGTGCCACAAATGTCTGGCCTTAAAATNAATCAGTATACTATTTTTTTTGTTGTCTGTTGTTGAGATAGCAGGGATCTCCGCTGTACGCAGCCCCCGGCTGTTCTGGAACTCACTCTGTGACCAGACTGGCTTCGACTCACGCGATCTGCCTGCTCTGTTCCGCCGACGTGCTGGGCTTAACCGGCATGTGCCCACTTGCCACAGCGCTTCCTATAAATCATTTTCCCCACACGGACGTTCCAGTCGTTAGCCGTCCCTATCAGGTAGCAGTCGTCGGCGCACGACCTGGGCAGAGTGAAGATGTGCTTTTCTTTGCTTTCTGTATCTTGCCATTCTTCTCTTCTCTTTCTTTCGTTTTATTCTTTCTCTTCTCTTTCTTAACCCGGAATCTTCTGTCTTTTCTTTCTTCGCCTCTTAGTTCTTTTCCTTCCTTTCGCTTCACCTTCCAACTTCCTTCCTTCTACGTTTGTCTTTTCTTATCCTTTTTTTGACTCTTTTTCAAATGCTGTATGAGTGGTACTCGTCTTGCTGTTAGGTAGGTACCGAGCCCATTGTCAGTGTGTTTGCAGTGAGGTCGGAGCAGAGGGTGCCACAGATTCACCACCGGACTGGAGTTAGGCTGTTTCTTGCTCCCCATGTTGGACTGGGAATCACGCAGCGCTCTCTGCAGCAATACGTGCTTTCACGCCCGCGTGGGCCTCTCTCCACGCCCTAGGAGGACTGTCTTTCTTAGGGCAGTGTGGGTTAATGGAGGATGGGCTCAATGGGTTAGAGCAGCACTGGTTGCTCCTCTTGCGATATTTGGGTTCCCAGCACCCCATGGCTGCTAACAACTGTCCTCTCCAGTTTGCATGTGGGGACTCCCACTGCATTTCCTCCTGATGGTACTCAAGCTCCTACGGCTCTGGGCCTGGCTGGACTTCTAGAGGAATCTTGCCTGCCTCTGTCCGCCCGTTCTGCTATTACGCTTTAGGTTCGAGCCCCTATTGGTCAGGAAGTCCTCTCAGACCTATTTGAGACAATAGCCAAAGGTTTCCGCTTTCTAAGTCTGGGCCATTGAATAAGGGGAATGAAGTCCACTAACACTGCTCCCGAGGTGCCATGTATGTATGCATCATCCCCTCGCCAAGCTGGGTCAACTCGCTCCACAGGACCCCTCAGTACCAGGGTGGGCACCAGGACTGAATTCTGTCTCCATTTGTGGCAGGGCAGAGGCCAAGGAACTCTAGGTCCCCATCTGTCTCTGTGGGTCACTGGGTGTGACGCTGTGCAAGAGAAGGAAATAGGGACTCTCCAGTGCCCTTGTGTTGATGGTGACTGCAGCGACTTCAGGCTTCTCTCCTGCCTTCGGCCTTCCTCTAGGCATCTGGGAGGCCAACTGGTCACCAAGGACGCCCATCCCGCATGCGCCCATCTAGCCATGGAGCACTGGTGCATATCACAGCAACCTAGTACTCTGTTCCCCGGCCCACCCTTGAGTGTCAACCTCAGAAGGCAGACAACAGTGGGTGACTGACTCATGGCACTATGCTCCTACAGATCCTCACAGGGACATTCCCCCTGTGCTCCATTCTCAGGTAGTTCCAGGGCCCCCACTAGATTACAGAGCCCTGGGTCTCCAGTAGAAAGTGGGTGACAAGCGACAGCCAGATTGTATTTTTTAAGATTTTATTTTGTGCCATGGCGTCGGTGGCACACAAGCTTTAATCCAGCATCAGGAGGCAGAGCCAGGCGGATCTCTGTGTAGTTCAAGGCCGGTCTAGAGAAAGAGTTCACAGGCCGCTGAGGGCTGACAGAGACCTTATCTCAACACCAAACCAACAGAAAGATTTTTTTTTAGGCCAGCATTTGTGGCACCATGCCTTTTAGTACCCTCAGGAGGCACTTTGTGTTATTATAGGATGTGAATCAGTGTTTATGATGATGCTGCTGAAAGATTTTTAGGAGCCCAACTTGCCATTGGAGTAATATTCTTTTGCCTTTTTGTTTTGGTGTTTTTGAGATAAGGTCTCCCTGCAGCCTCAGCTGGCCTGGAACTCACTCTGTAGACCAGGTTGGCCTTGAACTCACAGAGATCCGCCTGGCTCTGCCTCCTGAGTGCTGGGATTAAAGGCTTGTGCCACCACGCCTAGCACAAAATAAAAATCTTAAAAAATAAGATGGCTGTCGTGTCACCCACTTTCTACTGGAGACCCAGGGCTCTGTAATCTAGTGGGGGCCCTGGAACTACCTGAGAATGGAGCACAGGGGGAATGTCCCTGTGAGGATCTGTAGGAGCATAGTGCCATGAGTCAGTCACCCACTGTTGTCTGCCTTCTGAGGTTGACACTCAAGGGTGGGCCGGGGAACAGGTGGTGCTTTGTAAGCACCAGGGCCTGGCTAGATTGGGGCACTGGGAGGTCTCTGTGGTGACCAGTGGCCTCCCAGATGCCTAGAGGAAGGCCAAAGGCAGGAGAGAAGCCTGAAGTCGCTGCAGTCACCATCAACACAAGGGCACTGGAGAGTCCCTATTTCCTTCTCTTGCACAGCGTCACACCCAGTGACCCACAGAGACAGATGGGGACCTAGAGTTCCTTGGCCTCTGCCCTGCCACAAATGGAGACAGAATTCAGTCCTGGTGCCCACCCTGGTACTGAGGGGTCCTGTGGAGCAGGACCAGCTTGGGGAGGGGGAGACGCACAACATGGCACCTGGGAGCAGTGTCAGTGGACTTCATTACCCCCTTATTCAATGGCCCAGACTTAGAAAGGGCAAACCTTTGGCTATTGTCCCTCAAAAGGTGAGAGGAACCTGACCATGGTGGCTCGAACCTTTAAGCTTTAATATCAGAACTTGGGAGGCAGAGGCAGGCAGATCTCTATAAGTTCCAGGCCAGCCTAGCCTATATAGTGAGTACCAGGTCAGAGGAAAGTGCATATCCCCTGCAACTGGAGTTAGGACAGTTGTTAGCAGCCATGTGGGTGCTGGGAACCAAATTTCTGCAAGAGCAACCAGTGCTGCTCTTAACCATTGAGCCATCTCTCCATCCCACACTCCCTTTTTAAAGACATTGTCTCCTAGGGCTGGAGAGATGCCTCAGCGGGTGATAGCACTGATTGTTCTTGCAGAGGACCTGGGTTTGATTCCCAGCACCCACATGGTAGCTAAGAAACATCTTTAACTCCAGTTCCGGGGGAATCTGGCACCCTCTTCCGACCTCTGCAACATCACATGACATGGGTGTACCTACCTACATGCAGACAGTACACTCATACACATTAAAAAGAAAGAAAAAGAAAGAAAGAAAGAAAGGAAGGAAGGAAGGAAGGAAGAAAGAAAGAAAGAAAGAAAGAAAGAAAGAAAGAAAGAAAGAAAGAAAGAAAGAAAGAAAGAAAGAAAGAAAGAAAAGACATTGTCTCCTATAGCCCAGGCTGGCCTTGAGTTCACTATGTAGTTGAGGAGGACTTTGAACTTTTTCCTTTTAAAATTTAATATATTAAGTTGGGCATGGTGGCACATGCCTGTAATCCCAGCACTCTGGAGACAGAGGCAGGCAGATCTCTGTGAGTTCAAGGCCAGTCTGGTCTACAGAGTGAGTTCCAGGACAGCTGGGGCTACAGGGAGATCCTATCTCAAAAAGACAAAAAAATTAGTATATTTGTATTTTATGTGTATGAGTGTTTTGTCTATGTGTGTGTATTGTGTGCATCCCTGATACCCACAGAGAGGAGAAAAGGGCTCAAATTCCCTGGACTGAAGATACAGATGTTTTGAGCTGGCAACCTGGGTGCTAGGACCAAACCTAGATACTTTTTCTCTAAGAACAGCAAGTGAAGCTGGGCCTGGTGGTGCACGCCTTTAATCCTAGCACTTAGGAGGCAGAGGCAGGCAGATCTTTGTGAGTTCAAGGCCAGCCTCGTCTACAGAGCGAATTCCAGGACAGCTGGGGCTACAGGGAGACCCTGTCTCGAAAAGACCAAAAAAAAAAAAAAAAGAACAGCAAGTGTTCTTAACCACTCCATGGTCCACTTTTTTTGTTATTTGTTTTGTTTTCTGAGGCAAGGTCTCTTGGCTGGTCTGAAAGTCACTATGTAGATGAGGCTGGCCTTGAACTCCTGGGTAGTCCTCGTGCCCCTGCTGAAGGCTAGGATTATAGGCATGTGCCATCATACCAGTTTATGTGCACGTGTGGGGCATGCCTGCGTATCTGGAGGCTATAAGGAGACTTGAATCCTTGGACTGGAGTTACAGGTATTTGCAGACAATGGGCATTTACTTGAGTACTTGGATCTGAACTCCGGCCTACATAATTTTGCCCCAAGTCATCTTAATTACTGAGTCATATCTCCATCCTTTGATTTTTTTCTATTTTTTATTTTATTCTGTTTTAGTTTTTTGAGACAGGGTCTCCCTGTAGGCCCTGCAATCTCACAGCGATCTGCTTCCTGAGTGCTAGGATTAAAGGTTGGGTGGGTTCCCACTGTGCCTGGCCCACTGATTTGTTGTTTTTAAGTCATTATGTCTTGGGTTACTTATTCTGCAGCAACAGTCATCTCCAAGAAGGGAAGGGACAGGGAAACAGAGGCTTTTTTAGCCTAGGGGATCTCAGTTTCCTAGGCTTGAGAGTTATTTTCCCCAATCTCTCTCCTCTTCCTCCCTGCCTCTCCCTGTGGAGACTTTTCCCATCCTCCACTCACCGAGGATCCCCTGGCAGATGTCTGTGGAAGAGAGATCACTTATGACGAACTGGGGGTTGGTTGAGATATCCTGTGGTGAAGGAAGAAGTGTCAGGGGGTGAAGGGCCTCTCTCCTCACCCTCCTTGTTTCTCTCTGAGTTCTACTGGAGTGCTATGGGAAGTGCAGGGCCAGCTGAATGCAGCCTGGGTTGTGATAACCAGGCTTGGATGGTGGCCCCAGGGCAAACTGGGAGGTTCGGTTGAAGTGTGTTCAGAGCAGTCCCCAGCTCTGATGGCCTGGAGGCCTAGTGCCGGGATCCCCCTCCCAGTGCCCACGTCCCTGGCTCCCTTCCCAGTGCCTACCTTGGGCCTCTGCCAGTAGATGTTCTGCACATGTTTGGAGTTTGGGCCCAGATCCTTGAAACCTAGAGACCTAGGTTCTGCAGGGAATAAGGGGTCCTCAAACAGCTCTCCCTTCCTCAGGCACATTGCTCGGAGATCCTCGAAGACCTGGTTCTCGTAGTGGAGGGCATTGCTGTGCTGGCCCACACCACTGGCCCTGCGTCGGTTTTTCTTTATGGAAGCCACCATTCCCTTCTCAATATAAATGGGTTCTGTTCAATAATAACAATGACAAACAACTCAGTTAAAATGGCATTGAAGGGGCTGGAGAGATGGCCTAGCGGTTAAGAGCGCCGACGGCTCTTACAGAGGACCCGGGTTCAATCTCCAGCACCCACATGGCGGCTGAGAACCGTCTGAAGCTCCAATTCCAGGAGAACTCCAGTTCCAGGGGAATCCGACACCCTCTTCTGACCTCCGTGGCATTGCACGACACGGGTGCACAGACTTGCATGCAGACAGTACATTCATACACATACAGAAATAAATAAAATTAATAAAAAAATGGCATTGAAGGGAGCCAGGTGTGATGGTGCACACCTTTAAAAATATTATTATTATTATTATTTTTTTTTTTTGGTCTTTTTTTTTTCTTCTTTTTTTTTTTGGTCTTTTCGAGACAGGGTCTCCTTGTAGTCCCAGCTGTCCTGGAACTCACTCTGTAGACCAGGCTGGCCTTGAATTCACAGAGATATGCCTTCCCCTGCCTCTGGAGTGCTAGGATTAAAGGAGTGCGCCTCCACACCCAACATTTATTATTTTTATTTTATGTGTATGGGTATTTTGCTTGATGCATTTAAGTGCACACATGTTGTGCAATGCCTGTGGAGATCAGAGAGGGCATCCGATCCCCTGGAACTGGAGTACGATGTTTGTGAGCCATCATGTGGATGCTGGGAATCAAACTCGAGTCCTCTGGAAGAGCAGCAAGTGTTTTTAACCACTGAGCCGTCTATCCAGTCCTGTGGTGCACATCTTTAATCCCAACACTCAGGAGGCGGTAGCTGGAAGATCTCTGTGAGGTCAAGGCTAGCCTAGTCTACCAGGCCAGCCACGTTTACATAGTAAGACCTTTGTCTGTCTGTCTGTCTGTCTCACACAAACACATGATTTGTTAATTGAGTGTCTATTTGAGCATATATATATACATATATATGTATGTATGTATGTATGTATGTATATATACACACATTCCTGGGTGTGTACAGGCCTGAAGAGTGTGTCGAATCCCTGGGAGCTGGAGTTACAAGCATTTGGGGGACTCTGGATTTTTAATAATGTGGTTCTGGGATCTGAATTTGGTCCTCATGATTCTGCAGCAAGAGCTCTTAATTGCCGAGCCATCTTTCCAGCCCAAAGCAAAGTGCAAATATCAATTTTAAAGAGTCTGAGTTACATGAGACCCTGCCTCAACGAACAAAAAATGGTATTGAGAGTTTTCAGAAGTTGTTATGTAGAGATCAAAATCAAGGCCCCCAGGACAGGCCGCTTCATACTCACCAGGACAGCTTGAATAACAAGACAGATGATAAGAAATGTTGTTGAAGAGGTGAAGAAATCAGAGCCTTCTTATATCACCAGTGAGAACAAAATGATGAGGCCAACTTAGAAAACAGTCTGGCAGTTTCTCAAATGGTGAAATACAAGGGCTGGAGAGATGGCTCAGTGACACAGATCACGCACTCCTCCTGCACAGGAAGTTCCCACACTCCAGGTCCAGGGGGTCCAACAGGCAAATGTATTCACGTGCACAAACCCACACACAGACACATGATTAAAAATAAAAACTTAAGCCAGGCATGGTGGCGCACGCCTTTAATTCCAGCACGCAGGAGGCAGAGGCAGGTGGATTTCTATGAGTTCAAGGCCAGCCTGGTCTACATAGCGAGTCCTAGGCCAGCTGGGACTAAAGAGAGACCCTGTCTCAAAAAAACAACAAAACAAGCCGGGTGTGGTGGTGCACGCCTTTAATCCTAGCACTTGGGAGGCAGACGCAGGTGGATCTTTGTGAGTTCAAGGCCAGCCTGGTCTACAGAGTGAGTTCCAGGACAGCTGGGACTACAGGGAGACCCCGTCTCGAAAAGACAAAAAACCAAACAAACAAAAAAAAACCCAAATCAACAAAACAAAATAGGCAGAGGCAGGCGGATCATTGTGAGTTCAAGGCCAGCCTGGTCTACAGAGCAAATTCCAGGCCAGCTGGGGCTATAGGGAGACCCTGTCTCAGAAAAGACCAAAAAAAAAAAAGTAGAAGACAAGCAAGTTTAGGCTGCCCTACTGTGCAAACTTTCTCCCCTTCCCTTCCTCTTCTTCCTCTTCTTTAAAAATCATTACTATTTTTATTCTATGTGTATGAGTGCGCTGCCTGCATGTATATGAGTGCACCCATGTTGTGCAGTGCCCACAGAGGACCGGTGAGAGTGTCAGATTCCCCTGGAACTGGAGTTACAGATGCTCGTTAGCCACCATGTGGGTTTTAGGAATGGAACCCCCATCCTCTGCAAGAGCAGCAGTGCTCTTAGTTGCTGAGCCATCTCTCCAGCCCCGATTCCTCCGATTTTTTTCCTTTTGGACAGGTTTTATGTAGCCCAATCTCGTGTCAAACTCCTGGTCCTCCTGCCCGCACCTCCTCAATGTTAGGACTGGAGTTGTGTTATCATGTCTGGCTCACAACTTTCTTTTGTTAGGACACCCAGCACTGCCTGTTAATTTTCAAGGGTAAAGGTCACTGTTTTATACTATTGGCTTTCCTGTCTTAGATATAGCCTGTTTCCCCAGCAGAGGCTTAAAAGTGGGGCTGGAGCGATCAGCAGAGTAGAGAGTCGGCTTAGCATAGAACTGCTGCTCTAGCCGGAGGGAGAACCGTGCTCAGTTCCCAGCCCTCACGCTGAGCAGCCCAGCCCCCTGCATCTCCAGTCCAAGGTCTGGGAACTACCTGCATGCATATGGTGCATACATACACATGCAGGAAAACACATACACAAATAAAAACAGTGTTTTGTTTTTGCCTTTTTCAGACAGGGTCTCTCTGTAGCTCCAGCTATCCTGGAACTCACTATGTAGACCAGGCTGGCCTTGAACTCACAGAGATCTGCCTGCCTCTGCCTCCTGAGTGCTAGGATGAAAGGCATGTGCCACCACACCCAGCTTAAAGATTTAAAAAAATTTTGCGTATATGAGTGCTTGGCTATATGTATGGAAGTGTACCACATGTGTGCTTGACTGTATGTAAGTGTACCACGTGTGCTTGCCTGTATATATGTAAGTGTACCACATGTGTGCTTGCCTGTATGTATGTAAGTGTACCACATGTGTGCAATGCCTGCAGAGGCATGAAGAGGCCCATTGAATGCCCTGAAACTAGAGTTAAGGACAGTGGTTAGCTGGTGTTTGGGTCCTGGGAACCAAACCCAGGTATTCTGTAAGAACAAGCAGTGATCTTAACTGCTGAGCCATTTCTCTAGCCCCAATGTATTTCTTTGGTCTTTTTGAGATAGGGTCTCTCTGTAGTCCCAACTGGCCTGGAACTCACTATGTAGACCGTGCTGGCCTGGATCTCACAGAGATCTGCTTGCCTCTGTCTCCCAAGTGCTAGGATTAAAGGCATGTGCCACTATGCCTGGCGCATAATTGTTTTTAAACTGCTTTCGATGAATGAATGGGCAGATGACTCTAGAATCTTTCTTTTTCTTTTTTTTCAGTGCTGGGGATGGAACCCTGCGGCCTAGGTATGGACCCTCCATCCATCTGCCCATCATTGGGAAGAATAAGAATGGTGCTATTCAGCATACCCGATCCTCTGTGCTTCTTTATCTCGGCCTGCCACTGTCTGAGTCTCTGTGTCTACTCATCACAGCCTCCTTTACGGAGGAGGTGAGCTAGCATTCCAGGTGAACGCCCTGAGGACATGCGTACCTGAGGTCTTAGTTCTGGAAAGATGAAGAGCTGGGAAGCCAGAAAGGTGGATGGAAGGCCCTGAGACTGTGCAAAGCACTTGCTGCCAAGCCTGATGACTGAATTCAATTCCTGGAACCCAGATGGTGGAAGGAAAGAACCGACTCCCACAAGTTCCCTCTGGCCTCTGCATGCATGCAGTGGTGTGGGTTTGCCCACACTCATACATGTATAAACACATACACATACACACAAAGTAAGTTCATTTTTATTAGTTATAAACTATTTTAAAAGATTTTAATTACATTTATTTATTGTGTGTGTGCACATGTGTGACACTGCATGTATACGGAGATCAGAAGCCTACTTCAGAGAGGTGGTTCTCTCCTACCGGGGATCAGAACTCAGGTCCTCAGACTTGGTGGCAAGCACCTTTATCCACTAACACTCTTTCCAGCCCCAAAATAAGTAAAATATGTTTTAATTCACAAAATAAGAGGTGTGGTGGCACATCTACAGACAACTTTGATCGTCACAACTGGAAATGGGTTGCTGTTGGCATCTAACAGTCATTTGGAACTCACAGATGCTGTTAAATGTCCTACAAAGCCTGAGACAGCATCACCTATGCACCTGTAAACAGCTACCCAGCCTGTGACTGGATGTGGTGGTGCACACCTTTAATCCCAGCACTTGGGAAGCAAAGGCAGCCACCTGTGAGTTCAAGGCTAGCCTGGTCTACAGACCTAGTTCCAGGCCGGCTGGGGCTACAGGGAGACCCTATCTCAAAACATACAAACAAACAAACAAACAAGCAAGCAAAAAAGGCAAACAAAAAAAAAGGTTACCCAGCCTAGGATGCCAGCAACTCTGTGGGGTTATGAATCTCAGGCAAGGAAAAGGTGTCAGGCCATCCACACAGGGAAGTGAGCTTCTTGGTGTTTCCTTCCATGTTGAGCCACTCTGGGATAATCCTGCCATGGCTTCCCTGGGACTGAGAGTTCCCAGCTTTTGCTTGGGAGTCTGGGAGGATCACAGAAGATGCTGGCACCCAAGATTATTAGAGATCACCAGGGACAGACCATCACAGCAAGGGGGGCACTGTCATTCCTCTCATCTTTCAGGGGATTCTGTCCCTTGTCATCACCCATCCAAGGCCATTTCTCAGGAGCCTGACTGCAAACCCTGCTTAGAACCTCCATCCAAGTCCCCAACATCTGAGCTAGTTACTTGGCACTGGCAAAAGGGAGATTGACACGTCACTCCATCCACACGTCACAGCCATAGTTATCATGGAAAGCATCTCTAGAGCTACCAATGACCCTGTCACATGGCGTTTGGGGACTTGGGGACGAGGACTGTCCTCCAAGCTTAACAGCCACTGTCATCTTCATCAGAGCAGCTGTGACTACTTGCTAGAGTCCTTCAAGATTGTGCCTGTTGACAGTCCCTCATAGAAGGATGGGGTGGGCTCATTAGGCTCTTGCCTATGACTGCAACCAACTAGCTCCTCCTGCATCTCCTAGGCAGCTGAATGTAATCCTCCAGCTGCATGTGGGGTTGGGATGTGTTAGAGCAGACAGTGTGTAGAGGGTTAGCTGGAGCAGGGGACGGGATGGGGGACCTCATCTACACACCAATGGTGAAGTCATCATCCATGCTAGAGTGAGGCTTTTTAGTGATGTAACTGTTTGGGGACTACTCACGATCCTGTGGGTAACCTCTCACCCATGTTCTGTAAGTAAGCCCAATAAACTCATTGGTTTGCTGAATTGGACTCTGGAGGAATTGGACTTTGGTCTGTTGTTGGTACTGTATCTGGGGTGAGTAGGCGTTTGGTTCACTTCAGGGAAAGATCACACAACACATGGGCTGAGGGGCAGGAAGGCAAGCTGAGATAGACAAGGCTGGCATGGAAGCTCGGTTAGATGGCTAGGGGGCTGTGTTAAGAGGCATGGCTGTATAGGAAGCTTTGTGTCCCCAGGGCACATCCTGTCTCCCCCATCAGATTGGAAGTCAACCTCAAAGGTGGAGATGTAATCCCTTCACATGTGGGTCCTATAGATTTTGAAAAATTAAATCTAGGAAAGATGTACTGGTACCTGCCTCTAACCCAGCATTTGGGTGGCTGAGACAAGAGGATCTTGTGCATTATGTTTATCTACTTATTTAATGAGTTAATGTGTGTGCATGTTGCTCGTCTGGATGTCAGAGGACAACCTGCAGGAGACAGTTATCTCTTCCCACCATGTGGGTCCTGGGGATCAAACTCAGGTCCTCGGGCTTGGCAGCAAGCACCTTTACCTATCAGCCATCTCCCTGGCAAGGATCCTGTTTTCCAGGCTTGAAACCCACTGTGAAATCCAGTCTCCAATAAAAGCAAAAACACTGCCCCCTAAATCTATTTTAACTTTTTTATTTTTTCTATTTTTTATGTATGAGTGTTTTGCCAGCATGTATGTGTACCATATATGTATGTGCACCATGTGTGTATGTGCACCATGTGTGTATGCGCACCGTGTGTGTAATGTACACCATGTATGTTGCACTGTGTGTATGCACACCATGTGTGTATGCGTACCATGCGTGTATGCACACCATGTGTGCACATCACGTGTGTATGCACGCCATGCATGTATATGCGCCATTTGTGTATGTGCACCATGTGTGTATGCATGCCATATGTGTATGTGTGCCATGCATGTATGTGCACCATATGTGTATGCACACCATGTGTATGCGTACCATGCATGTATGTGTGCCATGTGTATGCCCACCATGTGTGTATGTGCACCATGCATGTACGTGCACCATACGTGTATGTGCACCATACATGTATGTGTACCATGCACATGTGTACCATGCATGTATGTGTACCATGTGTGTATGTGCACCATGCGTGTATGTGTACCATGTGTGTATGTGTACCATGTGTGTATGCCCACCATGTGTGTATGCCCACTATGTGTGTATGTGTACCATGCATGTATGTGCACCATGTGTGTATGTGTACCATGCATGTATGCGCACCATGTATGTGTACCATGTGTGTATGTGTGCCATGTGTGTATGTACGCCATGCATGTATGTGTACCATGTGTGTATGCGCACCATGTGAGGCCACAAGAGAGCATTGGGTCCCCTGGAACTGGAGTTACAAATGGTTGGGAGCCAACATGTGGCTACTGGGAACTAAGCCTGGGTCCTCTGGAAGAATGCCAAGTTCGCTAACCACTGAGCTGCCTCTCGAGCTCCTCCTAACTCTGTTTACTTATTTGAAATGACTCTGCTGAGCGAATCAATGCAGAATGCATTATCTCATATTTTTTGAGGTGAGAATATTAAAAATCTACTCTTAGGAGTTTTCTTTTTTTTAATTTTTTTTATGTGTATGAATGTATTGTCTGCATGTAGGTTTGTGCGCCCATGTCGTGCAATGCCTCGGAGGTCAGAAGAGGGTGTAGGATTCCCCTGGAACTGGAGTTACAGACGGTTCTCAGCCGCCATGTGGGTGCTGGGGATCGAACCTGGGTCCTCTGCAAGAGCAGTCGGAGCCCTTAACCACTAGGCCATCTCTCCAGCCCAGGAGTGTTTTCTTAAGACATGATCTCGGGGCTGGAGAGATGGCTCAGCGGTTAAGAGTGCTGACTGCTCTTGCAGAGGACCCAGGTTCGATTCCCAGCCCCGACATGGTGGCTAAGAACTTGTCTTTAACTCCAGTTCCAGGGGAATCCAACACCCTCTTCTGACCTCTGCGGTATTGTATGACACAGGTGCACCAACCTACATGCAGACGGTACACTCATACACATTAAAAAAAAAAAAAAAAGACATGGTCTCACATAGGTCAAGCTGGCCTCAAATTCCCTATGTAGCTCAGGAGACCTTGAACTCCTGATTTTCCTCCCTTCACCTTCTGAGTGCTAGGATTATAGCTGTGTGTCACCACACCAGGTTTTACATGGTTCTAGGATCAAATCCAGGATTTCATGTACTGCAAGCACTCTACCAACCTCTACTCTCAGTAATTTTTGAAAAATTTTGCTCAATTTTAACTTTATGTGTATGAGTGTTTTGCCTGAATGTATGTGTATGTGCACCATAAGCATGGCTGGTGCGCACAGAGGCCAGAGGAGGGCATCAGATCCCCTGGAACTGGAGTTATGGACGAGTGTTGGCCACCATGCAATTGCTGAGAACAACCCAGGTCCTCTGGAAGAGCAGCTGATGCTGTGAGCTGCAGAGCCACCTCTCCAGCCCCTCCCGGCCATTTTTAAAAGCCACTATATCGAAACCAGGGAACAAGTGGATTTATGGACAGCTTCATTTGCAGAGTGGGAGGAAACTGAGATGCTGCTCTGGACTTTAGGGGGTTTGGGACTCCTCTGAAGGCCTATACTTCCAGGGAACAGGTAGAATCAGAAGCTGGGTAGTCACTGCCCTTAGAGTAACCCAGCTTCCTCCCCTCCCCAGGCCGAGGGTGAGTGCCAGGACTGAGTCTTCTCTCCTAGCTGAAGCTGGACCCACCTCCATGGGAATAGCTCACCTCAGCCACCCCTCGCTCTGCCCCTACCAGCTACTCTGTCCTTGCCCCAAGGGGAACTTGCCCCAGGATGGCTGGATCTTGCTGGCCTCTGAGGACCTGGGCCGTCTGGATGGAGGGGTTGCTTCTGTAGGCTGGGAGAGGTTTTCTCTGTCCCCTCAAGTATACCTTCCTTTTTTCTTTTCTTTTTCTGGTCTTATTGGAACAGGGTTTCCCTGTAGCATCAGCTGGCCTGGAACTCACTAGACCAGGCTGGTCTAGATCTCACAGAGATCGGCCTGCCTCTGCCTCCCAAGTGCTGGCATTAAAGGCATCCACCACCACGCCTGGCCAAGGTATACCTTTCTAGTGGCTGCTGGGGGATCTCTTGCACAAACCCTTTCCCAGGCAGCCATGCCTGAGGACTATCAGGCTCCTCCTCTCTGCTCTTCAGTGCGATAAAGGAGGAGGGGGTCCTGTCTATTCATCCCGTAAATGAGGAAGAGACACAGCCAGTCCAGTAGAGAGGTCCCAGTCTTCCCCTCAAGGGGCAGCCTGAGGTCTGAGGAGGACAATGTCCCATTTCTGGGAGAAAGCTCAAGTCTACTGAAGGGGCAGGCCCCGTGAGCACCTACCTGAAGAGCACTGCATGCTGCTGACTATCTGGGAATGCCTAGGTAGCAGCTAGCACCTGGCAGAGCTTGACAGTTGAAGGTTTGTGGAGAGGAGAGGGAGCACCCCTCCCCCACCCAGAATGTTCCAACGCAGGGGGATTCTCAGGCCGGCATGGTTTAACTGCTGCCTTCCCTTTCTTTCCTCCTTTCCATATGTCTCCCAGACACCAGCCCTTCCCCTCTGCCCAGGGCCCATCCCTGTCACTTTGGGAACCGATACCCCCACTGTGTCTGTGGAAGGGCTGGTTTCCTGTCACCTCAATCTGGGCTTTTTAATCCTAAAAACTTTCTCATTTATAAAAACCACGTTTTGCATGGCATTCCCCATGCCATGTTCTCATCACCTGCTCCTCTTCCTTTCTTGAGACTGGGTCCTATGTAGCCCAGGCTGGATTCAAACTTGCCTCATAGCTAAGGCTGGCCTCCTGGTCCTGCTTTCACCTCCCAAATGCTCAAGATCAGAGTCGGTTCCTCCCACTTTGAGGGCTCTGGGGATGGGACTCGGGTCCTTGGGCTTGGGAGGGAAAGTGCCTTTACCCATTCATGGAGCCGTCTTGCTGGCTCCTACCACCTCCTCTTCCTCCTCCCCTTTTTCTTCCTCTTTCTCTTTTTGAGACAAGTCTCACTATGTAGCCCTGGCTGGTCTTAATCTCAGAGATCTGCCTGCCCCTGTCTCCCAAGTGCTGGGATTAAAGGCATGCACCACCTCACCCAGCCCTATCCTTTTTTTTTTTTTTTTTTTTTTTTGGTCTTCTTGAGGACCGGGTCTTCCTGTAGCCCCAGCTGTCTTGGAACTCACTATGTAGACCAAGCTGGCCTTGAACTCACAGAGATCCACCTGCCCCTGCCTCCCAAGTGCTGGGATTAAAGGCATGCACCACCACGCCCAGCCCCCCTCCTTTTTTTTTTAATTTTTTTAAATTAATTTTATTTAATTCTCTATGTGTATGAATGTATGTGTCTGCATGCAGTTTGTGCACACGTGTCGTGCAAAGCCGCGGAGTCAGAAAGAGGTGTCGGATTCCCCTGGAACTGGAGTTCTCCTGGAATTGGAGTTTCAGACGTTCTTGGCCACCATGTGCGTGCTGGGGATCGAACCCAGGTCCTCTGCAAGGCAGTCTGGTTTGTGCTCTTAACCGCTAGGCCATTTCTCCAGCCCCCCTCTCCTCTTTTTAAAAGGACACCTGTCTTGGGGCTGGGAATGTAGCTCAGTTGATACAGTGCTTACCTAGCATGCACGCGGCCCTGGGCTCCTCAATATTCCATAAACTAGGCATGATGGTGCACACCTGTAATCCCAGCAATCAGGATGCAGAGGCAGGAGTCAGAAGTTTAAGGTCATCCTCAATTACAATAGCAAGTTACAGAGCAGCCCGTGTTATATGAGATCAGGGTTTAAAACAAGGACATCATGGGGCTGGAGAGATGGCTCATCGGTTAAGAGCAGTGGCTGCTCTTGCAGAGGATCCAGGATTGATTCCCGGCATCCACATGGCAGCTAACAACCATCTGTAACTCCAGTTCCAGGGATCCAATGCCCTCTTATGACCTCTGCAGCATTGCTCAACATACCTGTGCTCACATACACGCAGGCAATACACTCAAACACATAAAGATATTTTTTAAAGAAGGATGCCAGTCATGTTGGACAGGGGGCCCCCATTTAAATGTGATCCCATCTTAAAAATCACACCTGCGGGGCTGGAGCGATGCCTAGCGGTTAAGAGCACCGACCGCCTTGCAGGACCCGGGTTCATCCCCAGACCCACCATGGCGGCGAGGCCGTCTGAAACTCCAATTCCAGGAGAACCCATTCGGCGGGAGTCCGACGCCTCCTGACCTCCGCGCTTGCAGTCACGGGTCACAGACTTGCAGCAGACAATACTTTCTAACGTACGGATAAAAAAAAAAAAAAAAAAAAAAAAAAAACACACTGCAGGGGCCTGAGAGATGGTAGTGGTTAAGAGAGCCGACTGCTCTTCAGAGGCCCGGGTTCAATCCCCAGCACCCACAAGGCGGCTGAGAACCGAACCATCTTTAACTCCAGTTCCAGGGGAATCAGATGCCCTCTTCCTGACCTCCGAGTGTTGCATGACACGGGTGCACAAACCTATATTGCAGACAGTACATTCATACACATAAAAAAATAAATTAAATTAAAAAAACCTCACACCTGCATGTAACCCTATTTCTTTCTTCTTTCTTTTCTCTTTTTTTTTTTTTTTTTTTTTGTTCTTTTTGAGACGGGGTCTCCCTTTAGTCCAGCTGGCCTGGAGCTCGCTCTAGTAGACCAGGCTGGCCTTGAACTCACAGAATCCGCCTGCCTCTGCCTCCACAGTGCTGGGATTAAAGGCGTGGGCCACCATTCCTGGCTTTTTTTTTTTTTCTTTGGTCTTTTTGATTTGGAACTTCTTTTCTTTTCTTTTTTTTTTTTTTTTTTTTTTTTTGTCTTTTTGAGACAGGGGTCTCCCTGTAGCCCCAGCCGTCCTGGAACTTACTATGTAGACCAGGCTGGCCTTGAACTCACAAGATCCACCTGCCTCTGCCCCAAGTACTAGGATTAAAGGTGTGCACCACCACGCCCGGCGAGGTGACCCTCTTTTTTTTTTTTTTTTTGGTCTTTTCGAGACAGGGTCTCCCTGAGAGAGGGATTCTGGGGTCCAGGGGCTAGGATCTCAACATTTCGTGTATACAGTACAATTCACAGCACCTTCCCTGGCTGGCCTGAGTCTGGCTTGTTAGGCCACTGATCCTACTGTGGTACCTCTCCTGGGGCTCAGCGCAAGCTCTGTGTTGGAGTCTGCTCTAGAGAGAAGATATGATTGTTGGGGTCAGAGAGATGGCTCCGCTAAGAGCACTGGCAACTCTTACAATGGACCCAAGTTCGGTTCCCAGCATCCACACGATGATGAAAAACCATAACTCCAGTTCCAGGGGATTCAATGATCTCTTCTGGCCTCTGAAGACATTGTATGTGCACAGTGCACTTACATATATGCAGGCAAAACATTCGTGCACATAAAACAAAAATAAAGAAATTAAAAAGATATGACTGTTGACAGGGGTGGCTGACAGTGAGCGGCTCTCAGCATCCCTTGCGGTGGCCAGGTGCAGAGCAGACACTCGAGCAGCCACTTGGAATCAGGGTCTGGATCTGAGATCCATTCAGAGCCAACCTGGACAAGGCTTCCCTACTTGCTTTCTGTGGCTGTTTCCTCATCCATAGTTGTTACAGTGTATTAGTTCCTTTGCTTCTAATATTTTGTTATGACTGTATGCATGTGCGGGGCACCACAGCTTGCGGGTAGAGGTCACAGAGATTTTTTCGGAGTCAGTTCTCTCCTTTCACCTTTACCTGGGTTCCAGGGATTGAACTCAGTCACCAGGCTTGCACAGTAAGAAAGCATCCTTACCCATTGGGCTCTCTTTGACCCATGTATTAGTTCTCATGTGCAGAACATTGGGTAAGAACTTTCCACTCACTGACCCCTAAAAGAACTTGAGAACATGGCGTTGTATTCACCCACTTCCTGGCCCACCTTTTATTGATACAGGGTCTCACTGTGTGGTCCTGGCTGGCCTGGAACTTGATCTGCAGAACAGACTGGTGTTGAACTCACAGAGATCCACCTGCTTCTGCCTCCAGAGTGCTGGGATTAAGGCATGCACCACCACACTTGATACCCTCTTTGATATAGGATCTCATGTAGCCCAGGTTGGCATCAAACTTGCTTTGTAGTGAAGGATAACCTTGATTTTTAAAAAAATATTTTTAAACATTTACTTTTTATTTTTAATGTGCATGTGAGTGTGCCTTCTAAAGCCAGGGCGTGGATTCCCCTGGAGCTGCAGTTGCAGGCAGTGCTGGGCACCACACCTGATGAGATTGCTGGGAAATGAACTCGGGTCTTTTAGAAGGGGAATATGTGTTCTTAATCACTTAAGAGCTCTCTAGCCCCTTAAAAAAATATGTATTTTTGGTCTTTTTGAGACAGGGTCTCCTTGTTGTAGCCCCAACTGGCCTAGAACTCACTGTGTAGACTAGGCTAGCCTTGAACTTCAGGAGGTCCGCCTGCTTCTGCCTCCCGATTGCTGGGATTAAAGGCCTGCACTACCACACCCAGCTAAAAATCTTTTTTAAAACTTTATTATTTCCAGGCATGGTGGTGCAAGCCTTTAATCCTAGCACTCAGGAGGCAGAGGCAGGCGGATCTCTGTGAGTTCAAGGCCAGCCTGGTCTACAGAGTGAGTTCCAGGCCAGCTGGGGCTACCCATCTCCTTGCCTTTCACCTTTTCTCTTACCTCTGCCTCCTGAGAGTTGGGGTTACTGGTATGCACCACTACACAAGGTTTAAGCTGTGATGGGGCTTAACTATGGGCCTTCGTGTATGCTAGCACTCTACCAACTGAGCTCTATCCCCAGCCTCTATTCCCCATTTTATAGACAAAGTCCAGGGGTGTAATGTTACTTAAGGTTAAGAGGAGGCAGGGCCAGGATTTGAACCTAAAGCCAAAGCCTTTCCATATCATCTTCTGGAATTCTGTTATTGAGTCTCTTGAAGAACCTAGCACAAATGTGGGCACAGGGTCGCTCCTTCATAAATGTCAAATGATCATGAGGCTTTCCTTGTGAACTAAGCTCGGTTTGACAAGCCAGGGGCAAGGAGTGGGTGGGCCTGGGCTTTCTCCAAGGCAACCTCCCATCCTGGGGAAGGGCTCTCCTCACCACCCCCACTCTGTGTGCTGTTGGATTCTTACCTGGTTTCCCATCCCTAAACATTTGACCTTGGCTTAGAACTTCAGGCCCTATCAGGAGACTCCCCATGGTAGAATTAGGAGAAACCCTCTACCGAAGACAGGGAAGCAGAACAGGTGAGAAGAAGTCAGGGCTGGGGTCTGTGCAGGCCACACTGGGCAGACAACAGAACTTTCCAGGCAACGATAGTAGTATGTATGCCTGACCACCCGTACAAAGAATAGATTGCAGGAGCACTGCAGCCTTCCTGCAAGCAAGCTCAGACTCCATGGTCTCTGCTCATCTAGTAATTGGCACCCTGATCCCCAGCCCTTGGCCTGGAAGCTCCCCTAGTCCCAGGACTTTGGGAGGACTCCACCTGAGAGTTCATGCTTCATGGAGGCTGGGATCACCAGAACCAAAGCCACTCCCTTCATCGCCATGGTAACTGGCCTATTCCTGTACCCACAGTCAGCTGCCATGAACACTGGCCCTGTGGGCTGGATTCACAGTGCAGATGACATTGCTAGAGCTGGGGTGGGACCTGGTCACTGTGTGCTCCTGTCTCTGCCCGGCACCTGGGCATTCTTCACCAAAGGGTCCTTGTCTTTGAGCTCGTGCTGGTCTCTTCAGAGACGGGCCAGGTCTTTGGGTGCCTGATTCTTCTCCCACTCCCTAACCTTTCCCTCTCTACGAGGTCCTCAACTTATTTTCTCATTTTCTGTTTAAGGATCCTAAACTCCAGACAACAGTCCGAAGAGCACCCAGAGACAGGATGCTAAGCACTGACCCTTCCCAGGCTGGGGGCTGGTAGATGGTAGGTGGGGCTGGCTTTAAAGGCTACCCGGTCATACATTCTGGGTTCCCTGAGGAAACAGGTCCAGTGAGGGGTGGTGGCTTTCCCACTGATCCACAGCCAGCTGGGGACAGAACCTGGATCAGTGTAAGGGCTTTCTGGCCTCCTGCTGCACATAACGCACCATGCGAGGATGTGCACGGCTGTGGCCAGTGCGCCAGAAGCTCTCAAGAAACCCTTTAGAGAAGATGAGCTGGGGTTGGGGCAGGAATAAAGCTTGAGTACCCGGGGACCTGTGAGAGAGGGGGATAGGCCACCCGGAGGTGCCTGGGAGGGCCTCTTCCTGAGCCCAGATGAAGCTGTGGCTTCACACCACCCCCCTTCACTTCTGTCCTATTTGTCTCCCTGACAGACTCTGGGGGCTGCTCGAGCGCAGGGCTGGTATGGGGCGACCTGAGCAGAGAGGCCTCTGAGACCCTGAAGTCCTGACGGCCCCTCTTTAATAGAGCTGGGGCTCACTCAGGGACTGGAGGGTAAAGTAGTTCAGCCTGGTCCAGGCAGCACCCCAAATCAGACATGTGCTCAGAGCTTTTCTTTGTTTTTATTTTAAAGGAAAAAAAAAAAAAACCCAGTGCAAAACCCCATTTTCCAGTGTCAGCCATGCCCTCCCCCAGGTCACCTCCAGGCTCGGGCCTGACTCCTTCTCCCGCTCCACACCCCTCCCCTCTCATGCATCCCAGAGGGCTGCAGGTCCAAGTCCCTGGAGGGTGAGGTCCAGGGGCAGTGAAGAGAGAAAAGAACTGGGGAGGCAGCCCCCCCAGATCTCCATGCTCCCCCAGGTCTCCAGCCATGGGACCAGGTACCCCTCCTGGCTCTCATTAACCCTTTCCTGGCCACACTACTGGGTGGGGGTGCTGATCTGGGGGAATTACCTCCACAACCCTCTTTGCCCCGGGGCCGGCTCGGGGCTGTCCTCACTGAGGTTGGGGGCTTCCTCCCTCCCTCCGTGGTGGGGGAGGACAGTGAAATCCCCAGGTTTAAATACCTTAATAAAAGCAGGGGATGGGGGAATAGGGGGGGCTTTAGATCTAATAAATTATTAGCGTTTTTGTTTTTTTTTTTTAGTGTCCATGGGGCAGGGCAGGTGGGCAGGGCGTGGCCTCCAGGGCCCCTCCCTCCCCTTACTGGTGAATCTCATTCTCTATGAGGCTGTCCTCGCAGGACTGGAAGTCTGTGTCTGTGAGACCATCAGGTGGCATCAGCAGCTCCTCATCTTGGGAGGAGGATGATGGGGGCTCGTCGCCTGAGCTCCCGGGAGCCCCATCCCCGTCCCCGTCCCCCTCTGAATCCTGCAGCACCTGAGCGATGTATTTCTGAAGGGAAAAGGAATGGGGGTGAGGTGAATAGCTGCCCCTCGTGGGTAGGCAGGCATCTTAGACCCCACTGGCAGTAGAGTGGGCATGCCCTACGGGACAGAATGGGGAGGGTCGCCGGCTTTCAGTGAAGTCAAGTCTCTCCTCAGCTCGTCCCCAATGCTCTGAGGTCTTATACAGGCCGATCACTGTAGAGGACTAAAGGCTCACCCAGCTTTGGGATCTAGTCTCCGGAGGTCAGAGGCTCCCAAATCACCCATGGCTATGGACTGGGTACTCACCGCAGATTTGGGGACAGCAGCAGCAGTAGGGGGCCGTCCGTTACTTCTGGAGCTTACGGCATCTGTCTCTGTGTGTTCAATCTTGAGGGGGCCACAATGAGTCAGGGAAGGGGAGGGCACATCCCTCCTTCAGCCCCACTTATGCCCTCACAACCTCTTCAACACCCGCTGACCCTGCCCCCCCCAGGCTTCTACCCTCAGCCACGCCCCATCACCTTTCCCCGCCACACCTTGTAGTTGTGGGCACTGAGGTATTTGAAGTGTCCGAAGCAGACGTGGCAGAGACAGATGACGATGGTGATGACCAGAACGACGAACGTGAACATGGACGTGGGGGCTAGGAACCCTGGGGTTGGGGAGGACAAAGAACAGGGCTACCACCTGCCTTTAGACCCCTTCCCAGGGGCTTTCTGTTTTGACGAATCCCTTCCATATCTGCCACCCCACTCCCTGAGTGGGACAGCGGCCCTCACCCGTGCGCATGGTGGAGAAGAAGAGCAGCCAGAAGAGGCAGAGGATGGGTGCGGCCACCACCTGATTCACAGCCCCCGAGTGGATCTTCTTGTCCAGTTTGGCCGGTAGGTAGGCGTAGTAGAGATTGTACCTGTCTACCAGGTGCTTCAGCAGCATGTACATGAGCCCTGGGGGAAGCCAACAGCCCTGACCTTGGAACCAGCGCCCAGAGCCCAGGTGTACTGGCCACAGCTCTCCTGGTCCTCCTCCGGCCTCATCCCACCCTGTTCCAGCATGAGTTCAAAGCTCTGGCTTCCTCTACCCCAGTCCCTTCATTTGGTGACCCCCCCCTGGTAACTACCCTCAGAGAGCTATTCATGCGAAATCAACAAGAATCTTCTTGAAACCTAGCTCATGGTTTTCTACCTCTGTCCCTAAAGAGCTGAGTACAAATTCAGGACCAGTTGCTACTTGCTCAAGGTGGCTGAGGGAACAGGAGTTTTAAACAAGGACAAAGAGGTTAGTTTGGGAGTCTGGGGCCTTCAACAGTCACAGAACCCCTGGGTAAGGGGTTAGGATGTCATTAGGGGGAGACAGAAGTTTCTGGTGAGGTCATGGTCAATGAGACACTCTCAGAAAGAAAGACCTGCCCAGGTCACGTGGCTCCTCTACAGCAGAAGAAATCATGAGGCCTAAGAACCCAGCCCACTGTGGAATCCCAGGGGCTTTCCTGAGTTTACAGTGCTGTGTACAGTATAGATGTCAGTGTAGGAATGTGTAACGACTCAGTGGGAGGCATGGACACCTGAGGGAAGGCCTTGGGTAAATATGGCCATGGTGGAAGGCTTGGGCCAGAGACCTGGCATGCCAGGCGAGCCCAGCATCAGCAGAGCTGCTCGTCCCTTGTTCTCAAGGCCGAGGCCCAGACTGAGCCAGGAACCAGGCGGGAGGCCGAGGAGCCGGCCTCCCAGCCAGGGCCCTGTCCACTCGGGCTGGCCTGCCTTACTAGAATATATGGGGTGAGGCCCTGAGTTCCCCCCGAGCAGGGCCCAGGTCCCGGCGCGGCGGTGCCTACCGAAGGGCACGATGATGGGGCAGGTGATACTGTAGGTCATGACCACCGTGAAGACGCACATCATCCAAGCGTAGGCTGCGCCAAACTGGAACTCGTAGGCCTGATGCTGGGGGGGACATGGGCAGGAGGGTGGCTCAGGGTGGAGGGGACAGGTTTCAGGGGGCAGGGCTGGGGGAGGAGGTCAGGGACTCTGGGGCTGGGATTGAAGCCGGGGGAGCAGGGAACTCATGTGCAGGTGGTCCACGGGAGGCAAAGCAGGTGGGAGAGGCTGTGGTTGAGAGGGAGGCCAGGCAGAGGCAGTGACGGGGCCTTCCAGGGGCAAGGGTGGGCAGGCAGAACCTGGGGACTAAATATCCAGCACCCTGTTACACAGTGATGGCAGAGGGACCCTAGATCAAGGGAGCCAGACCTCTTCCAACTCCCAGTACAGAAAACTATGCTGTTAGAACTCAGGGACTTCCTGAGGTCATCTAAGTCCACCCATAGCTAATCATATGGGAAAACTGAGGCCTCACATAACAACTAAGCTCCCTAAGTCCCAGCACTCTTAATGCCCACCACCTGTGCTTGACTGCTGCTTCTTATTGGGCCACCAGAGGGCGCTGTGCTTGCCACTGCTGCACCAGGCGGCCATACCCGCTTCACGTTGCGTCTCTCAGCAGCTGAGCGTGCCAGGCACAGCCGGATCATGTACATGAGAAGGCCCGGGATGCGTAGCAGGTCCATGGCGTTACCGATAAAGGCTGAGGCAATGACGTAGTTCACGAAGAAGGCGCCGTTGTCTGGCAGGAACACACACCTGCGGGTAGCAGGTGCTCCAGCACTGCACCCTTGGGGGCGACCTGGTAGCTGCCTGCCCACTGCCAGCATGACAGCACACATGCACCCTCTACATGGACACTCCCAGCTTGGCCCCCAACATCTGTGCTCCAGTCTCTCTGAAGTGTGAACCTCAGGGTGTCAAGATAAAGCCAGCCCAGAGATGCTCAGAGCAGGTGAAAAGGAGTCAGATACACAGCTAGACTTTGTGTTCCATAAACACTCCAGGAGGGAGTGTTCAAGACCACACAAGGACACCAGCATATAAAGTATATAACTGCTGAGATTTCCACAGAAAACCTTGGTGAGACTATCAGAGACTCCCAGGAGAGCCCCAGAACATCCAGAAAGTTCTCTGCCTCAGTGGTACTCCCAGACTACAGTGAGCCTCAGACACATTCTCCAACCAGCTCGAGTCCCTCCATCAGATTTCTTTTGTGGTAGGCAGGAACCTTAAGAGTCCCTAAGTTTAAGTCCAAGATGGACACAGATGACTCCAGCAAGGCCCTAGTACTTGTGTTGGTAAGAACCGCAGCATGCACCCCAGATGGGTTGACAGCCATTCCCAAAGAAACTCCACAGTCATGTCCTGAATGAGTGCCTCAAACTACAGAGATGCTCCTAAAACTTGTACTACACAAACATCCTCAGGTATGAGCCCGAGGCCCCCCACTCTTGAGTTGTGAGTCTGAGACTTCAGTAGACCTCCAATGGTACAGGCTCTAGTGACCCTCGGGGATATCCTGGGAGTCCCCAAGCCACTTCCACAGTGTGACCAAGTTACTACTAGAGATACCTTCCCATCCTCCCAGGTAAAGCTCAAGGCTTGCACAGTAGTCCTAGAATAAGACCCCGAGTCCCCGAAACCCCCCTAAACATCAGCCCTGAAGTCTTAAATCTACCTTGAGCATGCATTCAGCCACCCAAGCATACTCTCAAGTGTGGGCCCTAACACCCTGTGGGTGCCCTCTTTTGGATGACCCAGAAGCTCCCCCAAGCATACTCTCAAGTGTGAGCCCTAACAGCAGCTCCCCCCACCTCTTAGGGATGGAAGCCTGGTGACACCTCCCGTGGAGGTTGGCAGTGTCTCTCAACCATATCTACCCATTATTGGTCATTCTCCCCCAAGTGTTCTGGTCACTCACTCAAACCGAATAGCTGCCTCAGCCAGGAATTTCTTGTCAAAGAGCCAGCGGAAGAAGAGATCTAGGCTGCAGGGAGGAGAGAAACATGGGCCAGGTAGTGCCAAACACTAAGGCAGAGGGTCCCACCCGGATGGTGTGAACACTAAGGCAGAGGGACCCACCCGGATGGTGTGAACACTAAGGCAGAGGGACCCGCCAGGATGGTGTGGAACACTAAGGCAGAGGGACCCACCCGGATGGTGTGAACACTAAGGCAGAGGGTCCCACCCGGATGGTGTGAACACTAAGGCGGAGGGTCCCACCCGGATGGTGTGAACACTAAGGCGGAGGGTCCCACCCGGATGGTGTGAACACTAAGGCGGAGGGTCCCACCCGGATGGTGTGAACACTAAGGCGGAGGGTCCCACCCGGATGGTGTGAACACTAAGGCGGAGGGTCCCACCCGGATGGTGTGAACACTAAGGCGGAGGGTCCCACCCGGATGGTGTGAACACTAAGGCGGAGGGTCCCACCCGGATGGTGTGAACACTAAGGCGGAGGGTCCCACCCGGATGGTGTGAACACTAAGGCGGAGGGTCCCACCCGGATGGTGTGAACACTAAGGCGGAGGGTCCCACCCGGATGGTGTGAACACTAAGGCGGAGGGTCCCACCCGGATGGTGTGAACACTAAGGCGGAGGGTCCCACCCGGATGGTGTGAACACTAAGGCGGAGGGTCCCACCCGGATGGTGTGAACACTAAGGCGGAGGGTCCCACCCGGATGGTGTGAACACTAAGGCGGAGGGTCCCACCCGGATGGTGTGAACACTAAGGCGGAGGGTCCCACCCGGATGGTGTGAACACTAAGGCGGAGGGTCCCACCCGGATGGTGTGAACACTAAGGCGGAGGGTCCCACCCGGATGGTGTGAACACTAAGGCGGAGGGTCCCACCCGGATGGTGTGAACACTAAGGCGGAGGGTCCCACCCGGATGGTGTGAACACTAAGGCGGAGGGTCCCACCCGGATGGTGTGAACACTAAGGCGGAGGGTCCCACCCGGATGGTGTGAACACTAAGGCGGAGGGTCCCACCCGGATGGTGTGAACACTAAGGCAGAGGGTCCCACCCGGATGGTGTGAACACTAAGGCGGAGGGTCCCACCCGGATGGTGTGAACACTAAGGCGGAGGGTCCCACCCGGATGGTGTGAACACTAAGGCGGAGGGTCCCACCCGGATGGTGTGAACACTAAGGCGGAGGGTCCCACCCGGATGGTGTGAACACTAAGGCGGAGGGTCCCACCCGGATGGTGTGAACACTAAGGCGGAGGGTCCCACCCGGATGGTGTGAACACTAAGGCGGAGGGTCCCACCCGGATGGTGTGAACACTAAGGCGGAGGGTCCCACCCGGATGGTGTGAACACTAAGGCGGAGGGTCCCACCCGGATGGTGTGAACACTAAGGCGGAGGGTCCCACCCGGATGGTGTGAACACTAAGGCGGAGGGTCCCACCCGGATGGTGTGAACACTAAGGCGGAGGGTCCCACCCGGATGGTGTGAACACTAAGGCGGAGGGTCCCACCCGGATGGTGTGAACACTAAGGCGGAGGGTCCCACCCGGATGGTGTGAACACTAAGGCGGAGGGTCCCACCCGGATGGTGTGAACACTAAGGCGGAGGGTCCCACCCGGATGGTGTGAACACTAAGGCGGAGGGTCCCACCCGGATGGTGTGAACACTAAGGCGGAGGGTCCCACCCGGATGGTGTGAACACTAAGGCGGAGGGTCCCACCCGGATGGTGTGAACACTAAGGCGGAGGGTCCCACCCGGATGGTGTGAACACTAAGGCGGAGGGTCCCACCCGGATGGTGTGAACACTAAGGCGGAGGGTCCCACCCGGATGGTGTGAACACTAAGGCGGAGGGTCCCACCCGGATGGTGTGAACACTAAGGCGGAGGGTCCCACCCGGATGGTGTGAACACTAAGGCGGAGGGTCCCACCCGGATGGTGTGAACACTAAGGCGGAGGGTCCCACCCGGATGGTGTGAACACTAAGGCGGAGGGTCCCACCCGGATGGTGTGAACACTAAGGCGGAGGGTCCCACCCGGATGGTGTGAACACTAAGGCGGAGGGTCCCACCCGGATGGTGTGAACACTAAGGCGGAGGGTCCCACCCGGATGGTGTGAACACTAAGGCGGAGGGTCCCACCCGGATGGTGTGAACACTAAGGCGGAGGGTCCCACCCGGATGGTGTGAACACTAAGGCGGAGGGTCCCACCCGGATGGTGTGAACACTAAGGCGGAGGGTCCCACCCGGATGGTGTGAACACTAAGGCGGAGGGTCCCACCCGGATGGTGTGAACACTAAGGCGGAGGGTCCCACCCGGATGGTGTGAACACTAAGGCGGAGGGTCCCACCCGGATGGTGTGAACACTAAGGCAGAGGGACCCACCCGGATGGTGTGAACACTAAGGCAGAGGGACCCACCCGGATGGTGTGAACACTAAGGCAGAGGGACCCACCCGGATGGTGTGAACACTAAGGCAGAGGGACCCACCCGGATGGTGTGAACACTAAGGCAGAGGGACCCACCCGGATGGTGTGGAACACTAAGGCAGAGGGTCCCACCTGGATGGTGTGAACACTAAGGCGAGGGTCCCACCTGGATGGTGTGAACACTAAGGCAGAGGGTCCCGCCTGGATGGTGTGGAACACTAAGGCAGAGGGTCCCACCCGGATGGTGTGAACACTAAGGCAGAGGGACCCACCCGGATGGTGTGAACACTAAGCCAGAGGGTCCCGCCTGGATGGTGTGGAACACTAAGGCAGAGGGACCCTCCCGGATGGTGCCGAACACTAAGGTGGAGGGTCCTGCCTGGATGGTGCAGAACATAAGGCGGAGGGTCCTGCCTGGATAGTGCGGAACACTAAGGCAGAGGGTCCCCGGTGAGCCTCCGGGGAGGCCTGGGGATGGCTAAGCTTCTGACCCTGTACCCTCTCTCCCCTTCCTGCACCCCACCACAGCTTCTACCCGGTCCTCTAAAACTTACCTGCTCAGCCCCAGGGAGGGCAGGAGCAGAACCATGAAGATGAGAAAGGTGTAGCACTTGTGCATGGTGGTCCTGTTCTCCCCAGAGCTGGGCGCCGGCAGGCAGAACACAGTCACATTAGGACAGTGTCCCTGGAGGATCCCTTGGGTGGTGAAGGTGCTGAGCCCAGGGCAGGGAGCCTTCAGGAGAAGGGATCCCCAGAGACGTGGTGGGCAGGGCATGGACAGCTCACCGTGTCCAGTGCGCTTCAAAGAAGGCAGAGTAGTAGACGATGGTGGGGAGCAGGGCTGAGAAGCACCACAGCAACAGCGTGGGGAAGAACTGGGTGATGATGGGGTTCTGTGGGGGACACAGAGGGTGTCAGACAGGGACAGGTGGGTGGGACTAGACATTCAAAACACCTAGAGGGCTGGGGTGAGGGTGGCGGTCAGGGTCATGGACCAACCCCTGGTGAATGATGCAAGGTGGCGAGCAGCTGCTGAACACCTATGACGTGCAAAGTGCTCGTGCAATCTCCGCGCACTGATCCTTACAGCCAGGATACTGGTCCATTTTCCCCATGAGTCAACTGAAGTGACCAGAGACTGAACCACTTGGCCAGCTAGTGAGTGGTGGGGATTTGGACTGGGGTCTCCACTGTGCTTCTGAGCACTGAATTTCAAGGAGGCTCTGTGTGTGGTAAGAGGGGTGGAGGCCAGACTGGGGTCCATCCTACACCTAAGCAGCCTTGCACCAATGTTGGTGTGATGCTGATAAAGGGATCCGAACCTACATGGAAAGGCCAGGGATTCAGTCTAACTCTTCCATTTCAGTCAGAGAGGGGAGGAAAGGGGGTATCCAAGGGCATGGGCCTCCCTGGGGGTTTCCCAGGTGTAAATCCAAGGGTAGCCTCGGCTTTGGGCAAGCTGTTGGGAGCCCAAGGGCAGGAGATGGAGGGACTTGCAGCACTCGTCCATGGCAAGCATCCTGGAAGGGCCAGACTAGGACATCCGAACCAGAACCATGCTGAGGACGAGAGAGACGGCCTGACACGACCTGGAGGGCTGGGTAGGCACGGGCCTCACATTGAGGTATTCCACAGGCTTGGTGACGTTGAACTTGTCCATGGTGGTGATGATGATGGCCGGGGTGGTGAGGAAGAAGAGCAGGATGAAGAGGACCACATTGATGACCAAGCAGCGCAGCCACCAGATGAAGCCTCGGATGGAAAGGTGCTCCCTGGGAAGGCGGGGGAAGGGTCACATTGAGGGACCCGGGGCTGATTGGTCCCTGGTGACATCCACCCCTTCCCCATCCTCTTCCCAGCCCCTCAGTTCCTGAGAAGCACCCCCACTTCCTATGGCTTACCAATAGATGTTCTGGGGGTCAGGAGCATAGGACACGGTCCAGTTGGAGATGTGCAGGGCCTCGCTGCAGGAGGAGGCACGCGGCTCCCCTCGGCAGGCACAACCCTGGCACTTGCAGACATTGAAGTCCTTCAGGATGCTGGAGGGATGGGGATTTGTTACTGCAGCCCCAGCTGGGGCACCACTATCCACGGTGGTGAGCTGTGACAGGGAGCGGGCACGGGTGGCAGGAAGGGTGGGGGCTCACATGGCTGTGATGGTCTCATTGTGGAAGGTGACAAAGGCCATGCCAAGAGGCTTTTCGTTCACCTTCTCCTTCTCCCGCTTGTAGTCCTCCTTCAGCTTCTGCTCCAGCTTGGTGTAGTACTCAATGGCCTCCACCTGCCAGTGGAGGGTGAGGGGCTCTGGTCGGAGCTGGGAGCTGCGTGCAGTGCCAGCCAGCATTGCTCCCTAGACTTTCTCATATGTATGGACTCACTTCGTCCTGACCACAGCCTTGCAAGATGGATACAAGGAGCTTCATCTTATGAGGAAACGGAGGCAGGCGTAGGGCGGCTAAGGGACTTGCTAAAGGTCACAGTAGTTCATCCCTCCCTCCTCCCCTTCCTCCCCCCTCCCTCCCTTCCTCCCTCCCTCCCTCCCCTTCTTCCTTCCTTTCCTTTTTTTGTGGTGGGGGCAGAGACAGCATTTCCCAGTAGCCCCAGTTGGCCTGGACCCCAGTATGCAGAGCAGGCTGGCCTTAATCTCACTGAGATCCACCTGCCTCTACCTCACAAGTGCTGGGACTAAAGGCATGTGCCATCGCATCTAGCTTCCTTCAATTTTTTTTTTTGAGACAAGAGTTTCTGTTATGTAGCCAAGCTTGGCGTTCAACTTAAAATCCTTCTGCCTCAAGGAGCCTCCCGAGCTCTGGTCTTCCAGGCTCCTCCTAAATGCCGAGGTGGCAGATGTACACCGCCACACCTGATTTACGTGGTGCTGGGGATCGAACCCTAGGGCCTTCCTTGTGTGTCCTAGGTAAGCACTCTATCCACAACCTCAGAGCCTCACTGATCTCTTCTTAACTATAGTCTGAACACTTGTCATTGTGCATATGGGACAAACCCAACAGTGAGAAATGGGGTCTCAAGGACAGGTGAGATGGCTCAGTGGGTAAAAGGTGCTTGCTGCCAGGTCTGATGGGAGAAAAAGAGAACAGACTCTCACAAGCTGTCCTCTGACCTCCACGTGTGCACTGTGGTATGGACTCTCCTCCCCAAATAGAGAGGAGAGAGAGAGGAGAGAGAGAGAGAGAGAGAGAGAGAGAGAGAGAGAGAAAGAGAGAGGGAGAGAGAGACAGAGATGAACTGGGGTTCACACGCTCCAGGGCATGCAGAGACCTGTGCTGGGTGGGTCCAGCCTGACCTTCTCTGGGACTCTGTTTACCTGTTCACCTTTGGGTCTTCTTGTTCACCACACCTATTTGTCCTGGGGGGGGGCGGTTCTACCCTATGGGTATCCAGCCTAGCCCTCTCCAGTCCTGCCAAGGACCCTGGGCAATCAGCACCCAGCCCACACGGTACCTGCTCACAGCCTCGAACCACGCAGCAGCACAGGTGGCCACAGGGTTTGGGGTTGATCATGGTGGGCACATCCTCCTTGCTCTGTAGGTTCGTGAAGTACAGCTTTCCCCGCTCAGCCTTCTTCCTGTGGGACCCAGGAGCCAGTCACCCAGCACTCAGTGGGGCTGTGGCTTCGGCTGGCAGGGAGGTGGGGTTGGAAGCTAAGCTTAGGGGTCACTAAGAAGCTCAAAGCTTCTTTAGCTGTAGGTCATGATATGATATCACAGAACTGAATGTGAGCATCGGAGAAATCTGGCAGCAGTAAGAGGTTTCTGACTGGACGATGACCAGAAAGTGATGAAAGATCTGACACATCGAACTGGGCGTGGTGGTGTACGTTTTTAGTCCCAGCACTTGGGAGGCAGGGGCAGGCGGATCTCTGTGAATTCAAGGCCAGCCTGGTCTACAGAGCGAGCTCCAGGCCAGCTGGGACTAAAGGGAGACCCTGTCTCAAAAAGACAAAAAACAAAAACAAACAAACAAAAAACCTGACACATCATGAATCTCGGGTGTTTCTGGCAGCATGCACACAGATGCATCACGAAACTTTACTGCAGCCTGGTTCTGAACACACATGCACTTTGCATGGAGTATGACATCATGCCAATGAATGCTCCCTGAAACACCATGTCTCACATTCAAGACCTTTTATGGACTGAAGTGTTCTTATGATGCATACAAAGTGTTCTGCTCTTATGGAAACAGAATGGTTTAATTTTGGAAAACAAAGACTTTCAATATTTTCCTACAGTCACTCTTTTTTTAAAAAAGTATTTTATTTTTTACTTTATACGTATGAGTATAGCCTGCATGTATGTAAGTGCACCCATGTCATGTAGTGCCCAAAGAAGTCAGAAGAGGATGTTGGTGAGTCACTTTTTTTATCTTGTTAGAGGGACCATCCACCTCATTAGTATGTTTTAAACTCTGTGTGTTGTATGTGATGTATGGATGTTTACGTGTGGGCATGTGTGAGCAGGTGTATATGTGTGCATATGTGTGCATGTGTATGTAGGCCAGAGGTTGAGATCAGTGTCTTCCTCGACTGCTCTTCATTGTATTTCTTGAGACAGGATTTCACTGAATCTGGAATTCAATTTGGCTACGCTAGCTCGCCAGTGAGTTTCAGGGACTGCCTGTCTCTGGCCCCCCGCACTGGGGTTATAGATGTATACAAAGCTTGTCTTGAAAACAGATGGTGGGGATCTGAACTCTGACCTTTACTAGTGTGGCAAGTGAGTTACTACCTACTGAGCCATCTCCCTAGCTCTTTTGTGTGTACACATGTATATGGGTATGAGGGAGCCAGAGGATAACCTCGGGTGCCATCCACCTCCTTTAGGGGTCTTTTATTGCAGGGTTGGGGGAAGCTCACCAATTAGCTTAGACTAGTTGGTCAGTGAACCCCAAGGACCTGCCTGTTTCTGTCTCACCAGCGTTGGGACTACAAATACGAGCCACTATGCTTGGTACCTTTACCTGGGTTCTGGGGATTGAACTCCTGTGTTTGCTGCAAGGCAAGTTCTCCACTGATTAAGCCATCCCTCCAGCCCCAGGAATTGTTTTAAAATAAATTTCTGGGGCTGGAGAGGTGGCCTAGCAGTTAAGAACGCCGACTGCCCTTGCAGAGGACCCCATCCCACACCTTCTGACTCCACAGACACTGCATGACAGAGGTGTACCTAAACATATGCAGGCAACACACTCATACACATAAAATAAAAATAATAAAATAAATTTCTGATTTATTCTCAGAAAATGTTTGATTTGTATTCCTATTTATATACAGATAAACCTGAGGTAATGTACAAATTTCTCTATTCAGATGGAAAGGGATTGGGAGTAGAAAAAGTTTAAGAAAGCCCAGCTCCTGGGGCAGGACTAGCCCTGCTCTTGAGCGTGTTTCGGATGTATGGCTCAGACACGCCCCTTCCAAGGTCTCCCAGCCCCTGGGGCAGGGCTGGCCCTGCTCTTGAGCATGTTTAGGATGTATGGCTCAGAGGGCCCCTCCCAAGGTCTCCCAGCCCCTGGGGCAGGGCTGGCCCTGCTCTTGAGCGTGTTTAGGATGTATGGCTCAGACATGCCCCTTCCAAGGTCTCCCAGCCCCTGGGGCAGGGCTGACCCTGCTCTTGAGCATGTTTAGGATGTATGGCTCAGAGGGCCCCTTCCAAGGTCTCCCAGCCCCTGGGGCAGGGCTGGCCCTGCTCTTGAGCGTGTTTAGGATGTATGGCTCAGACATGCCCCTTCCAAGGTCTCCCTGACCATTCCTTGAGGCTCATTTCTTCTTAAAGTCTGGCATAAATTTCTCCTATTGTAGCTGAAGAGGGTAAATTCTCAGAATGGGGCTGGGGACTATAGATTTCATCTCTTACAACACACTCTAAGCTCCAGGCATCACTTTTTCCAGAGCAGAAGTAACAGGTACTCTGGGAGTGAGGTGTGTGAATCAAATTCAAAATTCACGAGGGAACAGCTAGAAAGGGAGCCAGGTTCTCTGGGTGAGACCAAGATACCCTGCTTGAGGTCATCCTCCCCCAGCCCACCCTGGTACCTCTCAGCATCAAGGAACATAAGGCGAGCCACGTTGTAACAGGGGCGGGCTTCCAGAACCGTGCAGTTGGGATACGCCTCCCTGAAATACAGTGCAGTCATCATCTTCTGCAGACCTCCAACCCGCCCGCCTGCCTGCCCTTGCTTTCATCCAGGGATTTACTACTTCAAGACATATACCCCCAACTCAAACTCTCCCTTCTTCAGTCCAGAGTTCCTGGAGAACAAAACTTTGAAGTTCTTCCTCGTGTTCCATAAGTGGGGATTGGGCAAAGGTTATGCATGGGGGCTGTGTGAAGGCAATAAGAGATGACAACCAGGGATGTTTGGGGACTCTACTTTGTGGAGCTGGGGAGGCCATGGCTGTGGTCTGATTCTTGTCCAGGGCTATGAGCTTGACGTTCAGAGAAACTGTCTCTAGTCACAGGCTATTCTTTAGCCCTATTCGCAGAAGACCTGGTCCTGGGCCAATGCTTGGTCTTGACTCTGGACTTATCCAACCAATGTTGGCCCCAAACCAAGCAGAAACTGGTCCTGAGTCTGACCTCTGACCCCGGCCATGATCCAGGCTCAGGGCCGACCCCTCTGCCCCACCAAAGCTGGGCTGCTCTGTGTCACTAGCACAGGGCTCCTGGCAGTGCTCACAGAATGCCTGTCTGACCCACCAGGCAGGGGACTTTGCAGTCTCACCTCAAACTGTTCCTTGTCCAATCCTTAATCCAGACCAAGTTTCTATCTTTTATGTCTTATGAACAATTTAATGAAAGATCAGCAAGTATTCAAGATGTGTGTGAGATAAAGTTCCCACAGTAGTGAGATGGACTCACAAACTAAGGAGTCCTTGAGAAGGAACTTCCCAAGTGCCAGAGATCTTTCCTAGATACTTGTTGCTTGAGCCACTTCAGGTTTCCTCTTTAGAAGGGCAAGCTCTCATGCTCCCAGACTAATGGCAAATCCTTTAAATCCAACCACATAGGCTCTCTGACTTTACACAAAGGATATTCCTTAGTTCTTCTGGGACAGTCCCCTAATCTACACAGACCCCAGACCTGGACTAAAAGACTCAGTGAACACTGATGACCTCAGGAGCTCAATGAGGACAAGGACTATATCTTGGTCATCATCACAGACATAGATAGCCCTGTTCAACAGCTTGCTCATAGTATGTGCTCAACAAACCTGGCTGAATGGACAGATGAATGAAATGCCGACTCCATAAAAACTCATTTTACCGGTGCCCCAATACTTCAATTGAGATAAGACTCCCCCTCACTCCTGCTTGTAGAGTGAACATGAATTTGAACCACAGGGTTTTTCCTGAACCAAACTAAAGACCAACCCTTGAAGCAGTCCAGCCAGCCCATCAGTTCAGTCTGGCTCTGTCTCCCATGGTGCATAGCAGGCCTGCCGCAGCATGTACAGATTTGACCAGAAGAGTGAGCCCACTCACTATGCCATCTCATCTCTACACAAACGCCACTTTGTCAGGATCCCTTTCACTTGGCCCCATTCCCTGCTCCAAACTGTTCTTTAGCACCTACCCTGAAGTGACAATTTGTATAACCAGCTCATTTCCATCGCCTGCCTCCTCCGACCAAAATGAAGGGATGAGAGCAGGAACTTTCTCTTGTTGCTTCTATACACTAAGCCCTCGCCCAGGGCAGACCCAGGGCTCACTAAAGATCCACATTAGGAGATGTCAGCACAAGCTGACAGATGATTCCAACTGAATGGCAGTATCATGCTACCAAATCCTGACCACATATTCACCCCATCTGGTCCTAGAGTGCCCCTAATACCGATGATGGCTTGAACCCCAAACAGGACTCACCTTGTTTTTGAGATGGTCTTACTGTAGCCCTAGCTGGCCTGGAGTTTGCTATGTACACCAGGCTGGCCTCAGTCTCAGAGAGATCTGCCTGCCTCTGCCTCCTGAGTGCTGGGACTAAAGGTGTGCAGCACCATACCTGACTTCTCACCTTGTTTTGTGAGCTGTATGAGGGCAGGGCTTGCCTCTAATAGATCTATGCATAATGCATACACACAGAAGGTGTTCCATAAATGTACACTGCATGAATGAGTACCCACCCATCAGTGCCCAGTCCTTGACTCTGTAACACAGGGCTCTGTCATGCGACCTGTTTGGAGAGAGCTCCAGATCCAGCCCAGACACTACTGCTGATGATCTATATACACCGACCCAGGAAAACGCCTGATCTTGGACTCAGGCCAACTGATGGCAGATCTGGCTGGACCTCAAGATAAACCCTGCTACTGACTGCTGTCTGAGTCCAGAGCCAGACCTCAGACTGAGCTGGACCCAGACCACTAACACTCTTACCATGGCCACTGACTAGCTCCTACCAGGCCACAGACTAACCTGGACCTATATCTCAGCTCAGACTCTGGACCAGCTCTTCCAGCTGATCTCTAATGATGACCATCAAGCTGGATGGTGTTTCATTTACGTGCCAGGGTTATTTATGAGTGTGGTGAGTGGACAGAGGGGAGTGTGACAGGTACCCCAGTCCTGTACGCAGACTATATACCCACATACAGGCCCCATGGGCTCTGGGCTCTGCCCGAAGGAGCACATCCAACCAGTGGGTCTGGTGAGTGGGCTCTGGGCTCTGCCCGAAGGAGCACATCCAACCAGTGGGTCTGGTGAGTCCCCTCATATAGGCCCAGGCCCAGGCTCCCCCCCCCCGCGTGCTTTTTATTTTTTTTATTATTTTATGTGTATGAGTATACCGTCTGCATGTAAGAGGTGTACCCATGTCATGCAATGCTGGAGAGGTCAGAAGAGAGTGTCGGATTCCCCTGGAACTGGAGTTAAAGACGGTTCTTAGCCGCCATGTGGGTGCTGGGAATTGAACCTGGGTCCTCTGCAAGAGAAGTCGGTGCTCTTAACCGCTGAGCCATCTCTCCAGCCCCATGTCTTTTTGATATAGTGTCTTCCTGAAGCCCAGCTGGCCTAGAACTCACTATGTAGACCACACTGGGCTCAAACTCAGAGAGATCTGCCTGCCTCTGCCTTCAGCGTGCTGGAATTAAAGGCGTGCCCTACCACGCCTTACCACTGCCTACCACGCCTGGCCAGCACCTTCTCTTCTCCAGTGTCCAGGCACCAGAGCTGGAAAAGCTTAGAGAACACACAGCTGAGATGCTCAGAAGCCAATGAGCAGCCTGGGACTCTTCCCATCACGTCTGCACGCACTACGAGATGCTGCCGACAGTTCTAAGGAAGCTGTCACCTCTGGACCCAGAGCCCAACCAAGAACAAATGCTGTGTGCTGCACTCGTCAGGGCTATATCTTAGTTCTCCTATTTATTTATTTGGCAGTGCTGGGGATCAAACTCCAGGTTTTGCCCACCCCAGCCCTCCCGCTGAGCCGTACCCCAGGCCGGCCAGCTGGGCCGCACCCCAGGCCTCCCGCTGAGCCACACCCCAGGCCGGCCTCCCGCTGGGCCGCACCCCAGCCCTCCCGCTGGGCCGCACCCCAGCCCTCCCGCTGAGCAGCACCCCAAGCCTCTCCTGCTCCTGGAGGGCCTGTCACTCAGCACAGTGCGAGGCCAGGCAGGAATTCCAGGTCTCCTCCCTATCTGCCCCCCAAAGCTGCAAACCTCTTGAGCACAGTCCAAGGACAGGAGGAAGTTCTTGGGGCTACAGGCAAGGGAGGTCTGCTGGCCTGAGGCTGGGGCAGCTTACTCACTCAAAATGCTTCTTGATCTTTTCTGACTCTGCATATTTGGAGATTCCATTGATGAATAGAGTCCGCTTCACCTGTGTAAGAGGAGAGTGGGCTTATTTTTTTGTAGGTGGGCTCCACAAAGAGCCAGAAGATACAGGGAGGGGCTGGGGAAGGGGCTTTCTCTTCAAGAGAGAGGTGGGGGGTGAGCAGATGGGTGGGAGGAGACCTTAGGGAGGCTGTAAGAGGAGTTTCTAATAGAACCCTAATGAAGAACCATCAGGTACCTTGCCCTGTGAGGAGGTTGTAGGGGTCACAGGGGATGGGGAGGAGGATTCTCAGATCCCTGAGGGCCCATTACAGTAGCAAAGAGTAGGTGTTCAGTCCTGGCTGGGCTATGGCGGTAGAAGGTGAAGGAATGTTCTTACCATCCCTATCAAGCAGGAGGAACGTCATACCTACTTCTCAGGGAACAAATATAGCATGGGGAGCCCAGGCTGAAGGACATCATAATTTGCAGAATGAGGGCTCCTGAGCTGCTAGGACTCCAACCCAAGTGGCCCGACTCCACAGCTGGCATGCCAAAGGCTGTGTAGGAGGCTGACACAGGTGCCACATCCTCACCAGGTCATCCTCCTTGTAGTGCATCTTCGAGGTGTGTCTCCGCATGCTGTAGACGGTGAGAAGCAGGTACAGGAAGGCGAAGGAGGTGTGCAACCACAGCAGGTTATTCCTGTCCGGAGCAGAGGGAGACATGGAGCCACTAGGATTAGCACACTGCGCCCCTCTCAGTGCTGAACTCTGATGCAGACAGGACCCTTCGACTACCTTTAGTCTTCTAACACTGACTCCCCTCATGGGGTGGGGTCCATACCTCACAAACTCTTTGAAGAGTCCTCCACCCATCCAAGCCAGGCTTTGCTGGCCCCTCATGTCCTCTTTTTCCCTCCCTAGCCTCTTTCCCTCCCTCTTGTTCTTTATTCCTTCCTTTTTTCTTTTTAGACAGAATCTCACTATGTAGTCCTGGCTGTCCTGGAACTATGTAGACCAGGCTGATCTCAAACTCACAGAGATCTGCCCAGTCCTCCTCCTGGACACTGGAATTAAAGGTGGATGCCCCCTCACCTAGCCCCCTCTTCTTTATGTGGTCATCCCTAGGAGTCTTCAGAAAGGGCTGTGTCTGCTGTACTCAGCCATCTCTGCAGCTTTGTTGCCTCTCGAGATCACAACCCTTCCACCCCTCGCTCCTACTCCAGCCCCCCTCCGTCTTCCAGCCCCCAGCCTTACCCTGACTTCAAGTTGGCAATGGTGGTTCTGCCGAAGCTGTAGGCGTTGTTCTCTGGGGGGAGGGAAGGGGAGCGTATGACGGGAGGGTCAGTGCCGCTGCCCTCTGGCCCCCTCATCTTCCACCCTAGCTGTTGTGGCCCTCACTGACCCAGAAGGTCCCCTGAGAAGTTGACAGGCAGCACGATGCCTACAGAAAGGACACCCACGACAACAAGCAGCCCGATGATGTGTCTCTGGAAGGACAGGTAGTGCACAGCGTCGCCCCCACACTTGTCCCGGATCTCATCATCCCTGCAGGCCACCGGAGGTAGACAGAGGGTGGTTAGGCCCTGCCAGGCAGGGCTGGAACCCACTTGTCCTGAGCCACCCCCGCCTCTACCCCCACCTCCACCTCCACCCTAGCCACCCCTACTGAAGGGGCAGCAATGGGGTTGAAATGGAACTTCTTGGTCCCCAATTTCCTAGGAGGAAAGGAAAGAGAAAAGGAAAGGGAAGGAGGAGAGGAGGAGAGCACGGAGATGGGAGGCCTAGAAAAGGACTAAAAGGAAAACTGTGGGGAAGAGGAAGAGGAAAGGAAGGTAGGGAACGGAGAGGAAAGGACAGGGAGAAAAGACGGAGGAGGCCAAGAGGAACGCTGACAAGACGAGGCTGGGAGTTGGCCAGCAGCAGTGCCTCATGGGGCCTTAGGAGTGCTGGAACTGAGCTCCCATGCTGAAGGGGCCCAGAGCCTGGGTGCCACGGTGCTGACCTGCCGCATTTCCTGCCTTTCCCAGCGCTCCCTGCCTGCCTGAGGACTCTGGCTGGATCTCCTGAGTTCTGCCTGCTGGATGCTGGCTCCTGCCTGTGGCTGGCTGGCAGCTCCCAGCCGGCCTGCTGCCCCTACCCGCTGGCTGCACAGAGGCTGAAGCGGAGGTGGGGGCTTGACCTCCGGCCCTTGCTCTCATGTAGCGGCCAGGGCTGGGAGACTGGACTCGTGCAGGGTGTCACAGAGGAGATGGTGGGACAAAGTAAGCATTCAGGGGTCAGCCGGGCCCCCGTGCCTTGGCCTCTTGGAGTGGAGTGCAGGGTGCTGTGCTGGCTAGGAGCACTAGGCCCTCAAAGCTGCTGGCCGTGGTTTTGGTAGGAGATGACGGGCTCTGAAGTTTTTCTCTGTTTCTCACCATTCACTTACTTTATCCTGAAGATGGCTGTCAGCCAGGAACAGAAACCCTGAGGGACAGAAGGAGGACAACTGAAGGTCCCAGCCCAGTGGTCTGACCCCCTTCCCCTAAGTCCCACCTATCGGCCTCTCACAATAATCTCTAGCACGTGGCTCACCTGGGCATGGGTCCCACACCGCCCCTGAAGAAAGACCCCAGGAATACTGAGGATGTACGCCTGGCAGAGTGACTGTTGGGCATAAGTGAGGCCCTGGGTTGAATCCCTAGTACTGAAGAAAAAAAAAGTATACAAGTGGGGCTGGAGAGATGGCTCAGTCAGCAAAGAGCCTGCCTTGCAAGCAAGACAGCCTGAGTTCAGTCCCCAGAATCCGCAGAGAAAAGCTGGGCCTGGTGGTATGCTCTTTAATTCCAGTGCTGGGGAGGCACAGAGAGGGGGATTCCTGGGGTTCCCTAACAGTTGTTTTAGCCTAACTGGAAGTCCTTGGTCCCAGTTAGAGACCCTTTCTCAGAAAAAACAAGTTTGGACTGGAGAGATGGTTCATAAAGGTGCCTGATGCCAGCCTGATGACCTGAGTTTGATCTCTGCAACCAACATGGGGGAAGGAGAGAAAAGACTCTCCCAAGCCCTCCTCTGACTTCCACATACACACAGCAGTGTGAGCACAGTGTGTGTGCACACAGACACAGACACAGACACACACAAAAGTGAGTGTAATAAAAGTTTAAAACAGACAAGGTGGATGGTGCCCTAAGAAACAACAGCCAAGGGTGACATCTGACCTTCACATGAGTGCCCACACACAAGCACATACACCTGTAGACATGTGAGCACACATGTACATACAAAGCACACAAGAAAAACCCTACAAACAGATAGGAAGTTCTGTCCTTAAGAAAGAAAAAGGTCAGGCTGGGTGTGGTAGCACATGCCTTTAATTCTAGTATGCAGGAGCCAGAAGCGGATGGATCTCTTTGAGTTCAAGGCCAGTCTGCTCTACATAGGGAGTTCTAGGACAGCTAGAACAAGAGAGAGAGAGAGAGAGAGAGAGAGAGAGAGAGAGAGAGAGAGAGAGAGAGAGAG
>VZQC01011063.1:871725-885473 GCA_009823505.1 Rhizomys pruinosus | reverse complement strand
GTGTGTGTGTGTGTGTGTGTGTGTGTGTGTGGTGGGGTGGGGTGGTGGTGGGGAGCAAGAGAGCCAAATTATCCAAAGAGGAAAAGGGAGGTGAAGGAAAGCAGGGACCAGGGGAACCCAAAGAGGTGACAGGGCTGGAATGCAGGGCTCTACCCTCCCTGTTCTCCGAGCCAACAGCTGCCACAGCTCCAATTCCAGTCCTATAGACAGAGATCACAGGGGACATAAAGGCCACACTGGGAAGTTCTTTAGGGAGTGCCCATCCTAGGCCTCCAGGACTGAGCAAGGGAACCCTAGAATATGAAAAACTAGCTGTTAGGGGACAGGAAGCTGATGGTGACACCCAACCTTGTCTCTGTTTAATTGTCCTGGGGACTGTCTGGGGAGTTCTCAGAGGACAGTCCCTCACCTCCTGCCAGTGAAGGGGTACACAGGGAGGGATTTCTCTTAGGCAGGAAGCCCAAGATGAAGAAGTGAGGCAGAGACAAGCTGGGGAGCCCCGCGTACTGCAAAGCACACTGCCTGAGTTAATCTGAAACATGAGCCTGCAAAAGAGAAAACTGCAAAAAAGAAAACCAGCAACTTGGCACGAAGAGAAGAAGAGCATGAAAGAAGAAGAAAAAGGAAAGCTGGTTTATTGAGGATGAGGGGCTGGTGCCCCACATACTATTCCTGTTCCACTCGGTCCCTCTCCTGCCGTCGAAGCCTGGGGACAGAGAACAGACAAAATTAGCAGGAGCATGTGGGGGTCCCTGGGAACTGGCGAGGACCAAAGGCTCACCTAAAGGTCTTCACACCCTCCATCCCATGTTGGCCCTGGGAGTAGTCCCTCTTCCCCCCCAACAGAGGGGAGAGAGAGGGCTGACTCCTTCCCATTTCCAAACAATAAGGAACACGGTGTGCAGAGTAGAGGGACAGTCACGAACTCTTACCTGTCTGCATCTGTCACCAAAGCCAGCCGCCCATAGTCCCAGGCCACCTTCCGGAGGATAGAGAATAAGAACAGCAAGGCCTGAGGAAGAGGGGGAGTAGGCAAGTGGAACTGCTGTCTACCTCCTGGACAGCCAGGGGCAGGAACAAAGAAGCCAGGCCCTTATCTTGCAAAGGGAGGACCCTGGCTTGGATCAGAGGTTGGACCGGGGCCAGAAAGAGGTTAAGTCTAGGAAGGGAGGACACGGACCAAAGCTGGAGTTGGAGGTGTTTGTGGGGGATGTCCTGGGCCCAGGTGTTAAGGGTGGGGGGACAGTATGAGGACACTCACAAGAAAGCACATGAAGTCCAGGGCCAGCACAGTGGGGACGCCCCCAAAGGGCAGGCCTTGTAGGACGGTGCTGCGGATTCGGGCGCTGTAGCAGTAGTCTTTGGGGTTGCTGTGGTTGAGGCCCGTGGTGCCCAGTGTGGCCAGCAGGAAGGGCAGCATGGCTGCTACTGCCGCATGGTCTTCCTGGGCAGAGGGCAGAGTGGTCAGCTTAGTTCATCCCCTACCTTCTCTGGCTCCAAGGGTAGGCATGGGGCTGCCTGGATGAGAGGAAGCTCTGCCCATTAGAGATAAGGGCCTAAGGAGGAGAGGGGTGGGGTCATATGGATTTACCTTCCCTGTGCTCTGGCTATGACCCCCCCCCCACCGGGTCTGGGGAGCACAGCCTGACCTCAGTGCGGGGACCAGTTTCACTACAAAGGCGGAAGTGTCTATGAACTCAGTATGTACCTTCCAGTCAGAGTCTGTCAGACAGGGGGAAGATGGTGGGGGCAGGGTTAATGCCGAGAGGAGAAGTCTAGTCAGTGCCTCATTGTGGTGTTTTCAGAAGAGGCCCTAGGTTCAGTCCTCAGGACAATGATAAATAAATGGCTGAGATCAAGTGAAGAATAAAAAGAAAACCAACATGACTCGATGTGCTTCGCGTTTTCAATTGTTAACTCCCATATAACCAGCTTCAAGTGGGAGGGCAGGTAAAAAAGACTGACTTCTTGGTCTCTGTGGCCCAGCCATTCCTGTCTCTTCCAACTTTCTCCCCTCTCAACTAGCAGCACAGGGGTAACTAAGGGGTGCAACAACTACAACTCCCAGAGTGCTGTGCTCCTGCCTCCAGAGCAGAGCAGCCTGGGAATGCTGTGCCCTCCAGCCAGCTTTTCCATTGGCAAAAGACAGGAAGAGTGGGCGGAGGCCTCTAAGCCAGCTGAAGACCCCCCACCCCCCCCATCCCCTCCGCAACAAGGGTACTACTCTCCCCCCTGGTCCTTTCCTGGTGCCCTGCACAGCCCTTGAAGGGTCCCGTGGAAGGGGTGCAGTAGAGGAGGGAAGGGGAGCCAGCTGGACCCCTGGGCTCGGAAAATGCATGGGGACAGAGCTGAGCGGGGCCCTGGAGAGGCTCCCAGGGTGCAGTGTGGCTGCAGCGTGGGCAGATGCAAGCTCGGCTCCACCCCATCCTATGGGGGGGCCTCTGGGGGCCCCTCTGCTGACAACACTGAAGGTCTGCCTGGGAGCGGGGAATGTCCCCAGGGAAGAAAGGCAACCAGACAAAGAGAGAACAACAAACCTAGAATAGGTGACAGGAACTAGGAAGCAAACGTCTCTCAGGCCCCTGGGGTGACCCACCAGTCTGTTTCCCCTGATCCCATTCAAACATCCATCCACAGGGCAGGAGCCGGGAGCTCTCCAAGGAGGAGGAGCCTGGCACTGTTTCCCTGGGTCCTGGAAAGTCTTTGCAAAGCCTGGGTCACAAAGGCTCAAGGAGTAACTTCCCTGTGTGTGTTTTACCTCTTCCTTTTCTGGCCCAAGCTGCCTTTAAAAACACACAAGTTTGAGCTGGGCATGGTGGTGCACGCCTTTAATCCTAGCACTCGGGAGGCAGAGGCAGGCAGATCTCTGTGAGTTCAAGGCCAGCCTGGTCTACAGAGTGAGTTCCAGGACAGCTGGGGCTACAGGGAGACCCCTCGAAAAGACAAAAAANAAAAAAAAAAAAAAAAAAAAAAAAAAACCCAAAACAAAAACACCCTCACAAGTTTGGTAACTGTAGCAAGCACTATTTCTCAAGTGTCCACTGTTTCAAGAATAATGCATACACATTGCATTTAATCCTTAATCATCCTGAGTTTAGTGGCACTGCCAGTTGCAGATGTAAGTTCAGGGTTCAGAAAGGTTAAGGAACTTCCCCAAGCTCTCACTCCTAATAGAACCATGAAGCTAGGAATCAAAACTGAGGCAGCTTCTACCTAAAGCTTGATATATTCATGACATCAGGATGCTGAACCACCCAGGCCTTGGTCTTCCAATCTGTAACAACATACTAATGTCTGCCTACTAGCAATGGATCTCAGAGGTAAAAATGCACCTCCCGCCAGTGTGCTGGTGTAAGTAACCCTTTAATCCCAACACTCGGGAGACAGAGGCAGGCGATCTCTGTGAACTCAAGACCAGCCTTGTCTACGTAGTGAATTCCAGGCCAGCTGGGGCTACAGGGAGACCCTGTCTCACAAAAGAAAAACCCCCAAACAAAACACAAATGTATCTGCAGCAGGGAGAAGGGGCTTGCCCCCCACTCTCTCATTCTTTCTCTCCAACTCAAGATTTTCTGTAAATATGGAAGCTTCATAAATAAAATGCTCATTAAACATTCCTCAGGCCAGAGAATACAGAGGTGCTAGGGTGCATGTGCGTTCAGATGTGTAAGCATATGCCCATTATGTGTGTGTCTATATGCACGGGGAGCTAGATGACTCTACGGCAGTGTGTGGAGGAGTGTTTGTGGGTGTGTCTGGGAGCCTGGGTGTATAAACAAAATACACAGATGCTGGGCCAGCAGGACAGGTAGGTGTAGGTATCTTCGGGAGAAGGGCTCTGATTAGCATCTGTTTTCTTTGTCTTTGGGACAGGGTCTCATGTATCCCAGACTGGTTTCAAACTTGCTATGTAGCTGAGGATAACGTTCAACTTTGTGTGTGTGTGTGTGTGTGTGTTTGTATGAGTGTACTGTCTGCATGTAGGTTTGTGCACCCGTGTCATGCAATGCTGTTGAGGTCAGAAGAGGGCGTTGGATTCCCCTGGAACTGGAGTTAAAGACGGTTCTCAGTCGCCATGTGGGTGCCGGAAATCGAACCCGGGTCCTCTGCAAGAGCAGTCGGTGCTCTTAACCGCTGAGCCATCTCTCCAGCCCCAACCTTAACTTCTGATCCTCCTGCTCCCACTTAATTACAGGTGATCACCACCACACCTTGTTTATGAGGTGCTGGGTATCGAACCCAGGGCTTTGTGCCTGCTAAGCAAACACAAAGTTCTACCAACCGTGCTACGCCTCCAGCCCTAGCCTCTCTCCACCTCCAACTCCAACGCACTCCTGGACCCATTCCCACCTCATGTCTACTCCTCTGTCCAAACTCTAAATGCCATCTCCCTGTCCCTGTCTTCACTCTGAAGATGGCCCATTCTGGGAACTTCTACATTATGTGGTTCCATTAGGATGGGTGAGAGTCCCCCAGGGGGCTTGATACCTGAAGCCTCCAGGTCCCTCCACTGTCACCATGCCCTCCCAACTGCACAGATCTTCTACTTGCACCCAAGACAAGCAGGGCACACCTAGATAACCCATTTACAAGGAGGGGGTGTGAACCACACAAGGTCACAGGGTAGGTAAGGGGTGGAGTTGGGCTGGTGGCTCTGCCAGTTGACAGGGTGACTTCAAGCTCTTAACTGTAAGGGTGGGGTTGCTGGGCTGTGCCATCTAAAGCAGCTGCTTTCAAAGCCAGCCTAGGGCTGGGAGCTGGGAGAAGGGCAGAGTACTTGGGGATAGTAGTGGCGGGGGCAGTCCTTCCACTCCACAGATAGGCCCAGCTAGCTGTATGCCCATCTCTCTAGTAAGTAACTTAGGCTGAATTGTACAGTGATGAGGATTTTAGACTACCTAACTCAAGATTGTAGTTTTACTACTAAGGAGTATGTGTATGGGGTGTATGGTATCTAGTTTAAGAATTCTGTTTCTTTTGGGGGGGAGGGGTGTATTTTTGAGACAGGGTCTCCCTGTAGCCCCAGCTGGCCTAGAACTCCCTATGTAGACCAGGCTGGCTTTTGAAGTCACAGAGATCACCTGCCTCTGCCTCATAAGTGCTGGGATTAAAGGGGAGCACCGCCATGCCGGACTTGCTTGTTTTCTTGAAGAGTTACTGGGGAAGACTTAGTTTAGAGCTGTGTCTTATAAAGCATGTAAAGAGGAGGCAAATTCTGTTACTACAGAACCTGGTTCTTAGTCTTCCAATTTGTAACAAAGTGATACTAATGGCTTTGGATGCCCCCTATGGAATTCTGAGAAAGGCAAAAATGTATCCCTAAGCAAGGGTCAGTCTTGGTGTCTGTCCTGCCCTCCAAATCAATCCTCCTGTCTCACTTCCTGAATGCTGAGCCTGTGGCTCAGTTAATTTTTACTTTTTTGTTGTTGTTGTTGTTGTTTTTGTCTTTTAGAGACAGGGTCTCCCTGTAGCCCCAGCTGTCCTGGAACTCGCTCTGTAGACCAGGCTGGCCTTGAACTCACAAAGATCCACCTGCCTCTGCCTCCCAAGTGCTAGGATTAAAGGCATGCACCACCACGCCTGGCGCTTCAAGCATTTTTAAATCTATTTGCAACCACTAAAGGCCACTGAGGGCATATAACTTGCTGAGGGTCAGATAGCCAGTCTGTGGTAGATCCAGAGATGGGCCCTGCACTTTGCTGTCCGTGTAAATAGGAGGCCCATTTCCAGCAGGGCACAGAAGGCTAAGGGCTGCCAGCAGCAGCGCTGGGGAATGCCACACCCTGGGTCTACAGTCTTGCCCTTCCTTTTGCTTGTAGCTCCTGATCCTTGACTCAGGCCTGGGATTGGTGAACTCAAGTTCTGAGTCCGGGGTAGAGGACCAGGGCTCTATAATGATACACATTTGTTCTCTATCCTGGGCAAGCACCTAACTGGCAAGGGTCTCAGTTCCTTCATCTATAAAATGGGGGACAACAACCCTGCTGTGTGGCTTACTTGAAGGATTAAAAAGATAAGCAGCACTTAATCTAGTTTAAAGCTCTAAAAAAACAACAATGAAACAAAACAAGAAAGCTGTTGAAGGAGGCATGCTGGTGAACATCTGTGATCTCAGCCCTTGGGAGGTAGAAGCAGGAAGATGAGGGGTTCAAAGCCAGCTTCAGCTAAATGAGATCCTGTCTCAAACAGAAAAACAAAAACAGCTCACTATTAATCAGATGTGGAATACAAGGGTTGGTTTAGTGGGGAAGACTGGTAAAGATCAAAGTAAAAGAAAATACAGAATTTTATGACAGGAATAGAACAGAACTTAGGCAAGACAGCTTCCTTTGTGGAACCCTAGAACATACTCCATCCACCTGCAGCAGGATGAGGTGGGGCATCAGAGGTGACTGGTAGGTTGGGATGGGTCAGAAGTTCAGAGAAGAGAACTCATTATTGATCAACTGTCAGGCAAGGTTCCAGGCTCTTTACCTTTGTTATACTGTGGAATCCTAAAGATAAACCTTGCAAAGTGATAGTAACTCATCCCACTTTTTAATGAAAACAGTGTTTAGGTGGGTTAAGTAACTTGTCAAGGTCATACAGCTCAAGAACGGCAAAGCTAGGATTTGAACCCAGGTTTCTGTCACTCTTCTTGTACTTGGAAGGAACTTGTATGATGCCCAAAAGAGGGTTCTTAGCTACTGATCACCCATCTTCTGCCTCAGAACATCCCGATCCACCTACCTTCTCACCCACAGACCAAGACTGCATTGGGTGAACTAACAGGCCCCATCATGTGCCATCTGGGGCATGCCAGGGCCTGGACCCTCTGGTGCCCTGGAGGACAATGGTGCCCCTAGCATCCCCTCCACCCCACCGCACCCCACCCCTCTTGGCGACCACTTCCCTTCCCCTTCTCTCTTCTCAGGTACCTGTAGGCAGGACTTCGGAGAGGGGGCGCTCCTCGGGAAGTGTTGGGTACAGTCTCCTTCCACCCCCTACTACTGCAGACCCAAGCGAGGCCACTGGGTCAGGGAGGGGTACTGGGTAGGGAGCCCCAAGCCCCCCCCCCCCAGCAGCGGACTACTCAGGTTGGCCAAGGCCGCCAGACCTCTGACCAGGGGACCCAGGAAGGTGGCAGCACAGACCAAGGGCAGCCAGCCCCTCTGACCTCACCTCCCCACTTCCCAAGCGTCCTTCTTTTCTAGGGAACACAAAGACAAGCTTTGGGATAGTCCGCGCCAAGCGGTCAAGACAGCCAGGAGGGACAAAGCGCGCCCCCTCCCCCTCAACAGGGCCCTTTGCCCACTCGTGATTCGCGTCTCAATCTTCTCTTCACCGCACCCTCTAACGCAGGCCCAGGCGGCTCATGAATGAACTGCACTGTGTGGGGCTCAAGGAGAGGACACGCTCTCGCGGCCAGCCGCCCTCTCCAACCCGCCGATCAGTCCCCACAAGGGCCGGGGGGCAGCGGCCCGTCTCGTGCCAGCACCCTCCAGCCCTGCCTTTACCCGAGCCAGAACCCCTTCCCTGTCCGAGGCTAGCTTCGTTCCCAAGAACAAGAGAAAAGATCAAAAGAGACCGAGGGCATCCGACTTGGCGACCCCAGAATCCAAAACTCGCGGGCGGGGGCGGTGGTTCCCTCCAGCAGCACCGGCGACTGGGGCGCACGCAGCTGGGACCGGGGAGGGACACCCAGGGGCGGCGCACCTGGACCCAGCAGGTGGACGAGAGTGGTACTCGAGGGCCGGGACAGGAGGGGGTCCCACCCCTTAGGATCTCCCGAGGGGTCGGGGAGCAGAGGACGGCGCACATCTGGAGCCCCGACTGGGGTGGGAGGACTCACATCTGGCCAGGGATGGTGCGGGTTTGGGGACAAAGCGCGCCTCGGTTGGGTCCCGCGGGGCCCGGGCACCTCTGGGTCCCGCAGGAGGTGGAAGGGAGGGGAAGCGCAGCTGAGTATGTTTTTTTTTCCTCTTCTTCCTATGGGTGGTGGTGGGGATCCTGCGAGCCAAGCGAGGGGTGCTGGGGAGGGGTCCGCGTACTCACCCCCAGGCGCAGACTCGGCTCCGGCTCGGAGCCCCGGCTCCAGGAGGGAGGGGAACGGGAGGGGCGGGGCTCGCGCCCGGCCCACCTCCCACGCCGCAACACGCAAGGGCTGCGCGCGCACTCGCAGGTCGGCGCAGGCGCAGGGCGCGGGGCGGGGCGTAGGCAGCGGGGCCCACCGCGGGAGATTCCGGGGCGCCGAGCGCGGGTAGGATGGGGGCGCAGGGGCACCTTGCTGCCCGAGCTCTTCTCTTCCTTTCTCCGATGGAACAGGGGAGGCGTGCTCTCCGGGGGGTGGGGTGGATGAGGACAGGTCACACTGAACCCTTTGGGGACCCAGGGCGCGAGGCCTCCGATCTGAGCTCTTCTGTCTCCCATTCGCCCAGGGCTGCGGGGTCCCCGCGGTTTCTGTGCTCCCCGCCACCCCCGGTCCCTGGATGGACTCACCTGGCCAAGTCGGGATGGGGACGTGGAGCCTGGGGGAATGGGGGCTGCGGTCACGCCTGGGCGCGGTGGCTTCAGTGGCTTGGGCCGTGCGCTCTGGCGTCTCTCTTGGAGTTTTTCTGCTCCTCGTTCCGCTTTGCTCCTGAGTCCAGAGATGAGTTTGCTGGACGCTTCTGGGTTGCGAGGAGGGAGTCCTTTGCTGTCACCTCTGTCACGCTGCAGAGAGGCTCCTCTGGCCCAGGGGATTCCCTGGTTTCTCACTTCACCAAAGAATGTCTTGGGAAGACAGGAGAGGCAGACCGACTCTTTTCTGAATACAGTCTCTCAAAACAGGACCTACACCACCTTGTTTAATTTCGGGTTCTTAGAGGGTATGAAAAGGAAGGTTTTTTTTTTTTTACACTGGGCAGTAAGTAAACTTTGCCACACTGAGAACTTAAGGGCCAGAAATTGTTGCGTTCCCAGGACAGGGATTGAGTGACCTTGGGTTACTTGGGAAATGCTGGCACTCAGGGCTTTGCAGGACACTGCCTCTGTGTGTGTGTGTGTGTGTGTGTGTGTGTGGACTTTGCAGTTGTTCATTTGTACTGGAGCAACGTAACTGTAAGGTTTGGTCTGTTGTGGTGGCTTTGAAACTGAGTCCCATGAGTTCCTTGAAAATCAGTTTAGTAGGATTGTTACCATTTTAAAAAAGAAACAGAAAATAGTCAAGTTGCATTTATAATAGGTAGTGTGTCTTGGCACGTGCCTCACATACACATGTGGGAGTGTATTAGGTGCTGTGCACTTTCAGTGGGTCACAGAAAAGTTTGAAGAGCGTTGATCTCCTTGGATCCCTCTTGCCTTCCTCAGCTTGAGTTGTTCAGATGGTCTTTGAAGATGCAATTGGTAACAATAGTGATGCAGCCTGACAGCAGGTTGGAGTGGGTGCAATGGGGCTTGCCTGTCCTCCTAGCATTTGGGAGGTGTAGGCAGGAGTTCAAAGCCATCTTCTTATTTCAGAGTTTGAGGCCAGTTTGGGATCACTAGAGACCCTGTCTCAAACAAAAACAAACATACAAAAAAGCCAACCCTCTCTTAAACATCAAGGATTTTGCTAGAGGTAAGAAGGGAAAGGAAGAAGATGGGGTATAGCTGTGGTTGTAGGCTGCCCAGCGCAGTCTTTGTAGGTATGGATTCTGGGAAGTTGCATTGGGTAGGATGGAGAGAGATCCATTGTAATATTTTTAGGGTTCTCTGTTTTGCTCCCTAGAGCTTCTTTCTTATGTACGTCCTGTGGGATTTTTAGGGAGTGCCTTGGTTTTCTGGTTCTAAGACTAGTGTGACTCACCACATGGAGTAATAAAATTCACTTTGTGGCCAAACAGCCCTTGGTAATGGGTATCTGGAAGACAGAAATGGAGGGCATGGTAATGTGATTGTGGGACCCTGGAGGATTACTGGAAGACCTTTCTGAATTATTACTAAATTGAAAAAGTAACACAGGGGGCTACAGAGACGGCTCAGTAGTTAAGAGCACTGGCTGCTCCTGCAAATAACTCAGGTTTGGTTCCCAGCAACCCAACAGTCATCTGTATCTCCAGTTTCAGGAGATGTGATGTCCTCCTCTGGCCTCTATGGGCATTGTGTGCATGGGTACACTTCCATGCAAGCATAACACTCTTAAAAATTAATTAAAAAAAAGTGACACGGGTGTTAATCTGAACATTTGGGTTCCTGAGCAGTTTCTGTCTGTGTTCATTAGTATTAACGTCGATACCAGTGTGCAAGAGAGGCCTGGACTTGGGCCTTTCCATGTTCTGGGTCACCTCCAGGAAATAGTAGGAAGGTCCTCCATCACTTATGTCGTTGAAAGGAGAGGAAGCACTCTTCTATGTCAGAGCTAAGATCACTTAGAGGACTGCATGATCTTGGGACATGGTAGAGCTGCTTTGAGGTGGAGGAGTGAGGCTACCCTTCCTGGCCTTGTGAAAACAAGCTGTCCTCCCTGTTGGGACAATCTGTAGGGATTCACCAATGGAAGTGATCCCTCACATAAGCAAAGCTAAAGCACTTCATTTCCATGCAGCCTTGCTCCTGTTGTTGACCCCTGCTTAACCCAGAGTCACTGAGACCTGGAGAACTGGTTTCAGGGTCACAGACTTACTGGACAGTCTGGCAGAGAGGTGCTTTCTACCCAGTAGCATTTCCTCTTTGGTTCTGACCCTATCACCACCCAAATCTTCTGCACACCCACTGCTCCTTAACACTGGCTCCTTGCCACTAGTTCTACTAGTTAATCACTAGTTAAGTGCTATAAGAAGGGAATATAGACATGGCTAAGTAGACTTTCTCTTAGCAGGTTTGTCTCGAGTGTTACCATGTCAAGACTGTTAGAAACTTACTTCTGGGTTATAGGTATTTGTCCACCTGTGAATCAGAGATGGTAGAGGGACAAAGCTACAATAAATAGACACTTTAGCTGGGTGTGGTGGGACACACCTGTAATCCCAGTACTCGGTCTTGAATTTATCCTCCTGCCTTACCGCCCAAGGACTGGGATTACAGGAATCTGCCAACACCTGGAGTTTGAGAATGTGTGTGGAAGTTCTAGCAGGGAGTGCCCCTGCCCAGATATCAGGACCAAGGAATAGTCCTCATGTGTTGGTCAGTCATCCTCTTCAACTCAGCTTGAAACTTAGGAAGGGACACATGGAATGGGGAGGGGGAAAAAGGGGGCACCTTCCCTACCTAGCCAGATCAACCCTGACAATGAATGGGGTAACAGGTGTCACACCCAGATAGCCCTCAAATCTAATCCCAGCATTTGGAAAGTGGAGACAGGAAGAGCAGGAGTTCGAAGGCAGCTGTCTCAAAAAACAAATCTACACATTAAAAAAAAAAAAAATGTGAACACCATATGTGGGGCATGTTCCTTTAATCTCAGCCCTTGGGAGGCAGAGGCAGGTGGATCTCTGTGAGATCAAGGCCAGCTTGGTCCACATAGCTACTTCCAAGTGGGTTGGGACTAGGAAGACCCTATTTTAAAAAATTGATTAACTGAGAATTATCAGATCTAAGAACCACTGCTTTAACTAAGGCACAGTTTAAATATATGATTAAAAACCATGGCTGAAGCTCATCATGGTGGTGCACGCCTTTAATCCCTGCACTCAGGGAGGCAGAGGCAGGTAGATCTCTGTGAGTTTAAGGTCAGCCTGGTCTACAAATCAAGTTCCAGGCCAGCTTGGGCTATAGGGAGACCCTGTCTCAAAAACACTAAAAGAAAGAATAAATAAAAAATTCATGGCTATGTTTTTTATGGACCAAATTGAGATTCGGGGTTCTCAGTGGCAGCTGCAGTAGAAATCTATCTTCAAGCTGTTGAGGCAATCTCTGCCGGTTGGTAGTGGTGCTGTGAAAACTCAACCTGAGTGGGTGCTTCAGAATGTGCTTCAGGTTTGGGCTGGGCATTGCTGGGTGTGATGTAGATGTTTATTCCAGGCTGTTTTTGTTATTTTGTATGTTTGCTTGATTTTTCTTGTTTTTGGTTTTCTGAGAGTCTAAGTAGCCCAGGCTGACTTCGAACTTCTACATAGCTGAGGCTATCCATTAATTCCTGATTCTCCTACCTCAGTTTCCCCAGTGCTGGGATCACAGGTCTGCATACCATGACAGACAGAGGGCAGCTTTATATTTCTTGATTTTGTGTGTGTGTGTGTGTGTGTGTGTGTGTGTGTGTGTGTGTGTGTGTGTGTGTGTGTGTGTATTTTTGAGACAAGTTCTCCCTTTAGTCCCAGCTGGCCTGGAGCTTGCTCTGTAGACCAGGATGTCCTTGAACTCATAGAGATCTGCCTGCCTCTGCCTCCTGAGTGCTAAGACCAAAGGCGTGTGCTACCACGTGTGGTTTATTTCTTGAAATTTTAAAGATTGTGGGGCAGCCGAGAGAGAGAGAGAGAGAGAGAGAGAGAGAGAGAGAGAGAGAGAGAGAATATGAACAGCTTTGTTTTATTAGTTGGTAAATAGCTATACTCCTGGCCTGCTGTACTGGTAGGATCAAGCTTGGCCTGCTCTGGACTTGAAGGCCTTCTAACTGGGGTGAAGTAACTGAGTAGTTGTAGCATTTGTGACTTCATTCCTCATCTACAAAATGATGCAAGCCATTAGCTGGTGGGACTTCTTTCAGACTGTTGCCTTTTCTTTCTTTTTTTAAAAATTTTTATTCTTGTATGTGTATGAATGTACTATCTGCATGTAGGTTTGTGCACCCGTGTCGTGCAATGCCGCAGAGGTCAGAAGAGGGTGTCAGATTCCCCTGGAACTGGAGTCAAAGATGGTTCTCAGCCGCCACGTGGGTGCCGGGGATCGAACCTAGGTCCTCTGCAAGAGCAGCCGGCGCTCTTAACCGCTAGGCCATCTCTCCAGACCCCTGTTGCCTTTTCTTATTTGTTTTGCTGTTTCCATTGAGTGCTCAGGAATGAAACCATCAAGGAAAATGATCTCTATGAGAATACTTTGAGAATTACAATATACTAATGTAAGATTAAAGTATACAAGCCGGGCGTGGTGGCGCACGCCTTTAATCCTAGCACTTGGGAGGCAGAGGCAGGCGGATCTTTGTGAGTTCAAGGCCAACCTAGTCTACAGAGTGAGTTCCAGGACAGCTGGGGCTACGGGGAGACCCTGTCTCAAAAAGACAAAAAATAAATAAATAAATAAAATAAAAATAAATTATCGGGGGCTGGAGAGATAGCCTAGCGGTTAAGAGCACCGACTGCTCTTGCAGAGGACCCGGGTTCGATCCTCAGCACCTGCATGGTGGCTAAGAACCGTCTGTAACTCCAGTTCCAGGAGAACTCCAGCTCCAGGGGAATCCGAGACCCTCTTCTGACCTCCGCGGCATTGCACAACACAGGTGCACAAACTTACATGCAGATAGTACATTCATCCACATACAAAAATAAATAAATAAATAAATAAATAAATAAATAGAAAAAAATAAAAAATAAATTATCGCAGCTGGAGAGATGGCTCAGCGGTTAAGAGCACCCACCGACTGCTCTTGCAGAGGACCCTGGTTGGATTCCCAGCACCCACGTAGTGGCTAAGAACCGTCTTTAACTCCAGCTCCAGGGGAATCCGACACCCTCTTCTGACCTCCATGGCCTTGCACGACATGGATGTGCCAACCTACATGCAGACAGTACACTCATACACATAAAAAATAATAAATAAATAAATATTTAAAAAATAAATTACCTTATATAATTTATTTGAGAATTTTTGCCACGGCC
>VZQC01011063.1:850411-871375 GCA_009823505.1 Rhizomys pruinosus | reverse complement strand
AAAAAAAAAAAAAAAAACAACAACAACAAACAGAAGCATTTGTTGGTCCAGAGTGAGGAAGTGGCTGAGCCTCTGTGGGAGGGCGGAGTCTTTTTGTGACTCTCCAGAGTTGCCAGCCCTCTGCTTTTCCCTGCAGTTGACTTGTTTGTTTTTGGAGACAGGGTTTTACTTTGTAGGACAAGCTGGCTTAGAATTTCCAGGCTGGCCTTGAACTCAAGGCAATCCTCCTGCCTCGGCTTTCTGAGTGCTGGGTTACAGGCATGAGTTATCCTGTCTCTCCCTCTCCCCCAGTGCTGGAGCTCAAAGGCTGGATGTCGTGCATCAGGGGCTTTGCTCAGGAGCTGCAGCCCTCGCCCAGGATTTCGTTTCTCCATTTTTTTCTCTTCTGTTACGTCCTAGCAGAATCTCCTTTATTCACACGTTTGTGATTGTGCTGGACTTTCCCCAGTTTCTCTTTCTCTTGAGCCCATTCCGCTTGGAAGGACTTTAGAATGTGTATAACAGGGGCTGGAGAGAACTCAGCTGGCAAAGTGCTTACTGTTTAAGTATGAGGGATGTGTGACCAATTGCCTGCCATCCATGTAAAAAGCCAGGCATGGTGGAGCAAGCTTGTGATTTCAGTGCAGGGCCAGGGGGGCGGGGGCAGTGGAGACAGGAGGATTCTGGGTTTCACCAGCCAGCCTAGCCTAATTGGCCAGTCCCAGGTCTTAGTGACTTTGTCTCAAAAACAAGGTGGATAGCTCCCGCTGAATGACACCCATGCACACACACTCAAATACCCCTCACACCTGCATATGCACAAAAAAAAAATTTGAAAAAATATGTATAACATGTCTAGATCCCTGATACTAAGTATACTGTGTAATTATATGCAGAGAGGGCTGTCTGCTGATTACATTGTATTAATACTAAAAACTCAAGTAAATAAGGCTGGCAAAATGGCTCAGCAGGTAAAGTGCCTGCCGAGCAAGCCCGAAGACCTGAGAACCCACCTAACGACAGAAGGAGACCTGACTCCACAGAGCTGTCCTCTGCCTTCACCTCCCTCCCCTCCCTCACCAGCACAGGAATGCTGGAGTGGAGGCTGAATTGCAAGTTGGTTCTGTCCTTTTGACTATAGTGCCTGAGCTGTAGCTGTGAGTTACACACTGCTCTGAGCCCCGAAGCACCAAACAGGGCAGGGACTGGCCTCTGGCCCACAGAGCCTGCATCCCAGCAGGACCTTCATGTGCTAAGCTGAGTGGACAGTTCACCTACGTGTCTCTGAAATCCCTTCTCCACACCTTTGCCACCCAAAGGAGACCTTACAGTTTAAAGGAGATGGGAAAAGTGTGTTCCTCCTGGATGGAGAGCTGGTGACTCATACAAATGTCCAGGAAGTGACGTGAAAGGCCATCTCTGACATCGGAATCATCCAGACAACCTGGCTCTGTCTAAGTGAGAATGTTGTGAAGGAGGAAAGGGGAAGGCAGAGGACGGCTCTGTGGAGTCAGGTCTCCTTCCGTCTTTAGGTGGGTTCTCAGGTCTTTGGGCTTGCTTGGCAGTCACTTTACCTGCTGAGCCGTCTTGCCAGCCCTATTTACTTGAGTTTTTAGTATCAATACAAAGTGTAATCAGACAGCTCTCTCTATATATATTTACACAGTATACTTAGATTCAGGGATCTAGACATTGTTTCCATCTAAATTTCAGCTTTCAGTGGTGATTGTCTTGGAGAAGCACAAAGCTCCGGATAAAATACAGCGTTCAGTGTAGCCCAGTCTGCTGGGCCCCGTGTCCCATGTCCCATGTCCAGCGGATAACAAAGTCCCATTGCTGTCCTATTGCTCTCTCCCTGTCAGAAGTGGTTACTGACTGGTAGTGAAATGCTTTCCATGTGGACCAGTGTCGGAACCAGGCTGGGAAATGGTCCCAGGGGCCTGCAGGCAAAGCCTGGGGCCTACTACCTCCAGCACCATCCTGGCACCTGGGGGCTCCTAGAGCATTGACTAGGGAGGTCCTGCTGTCACATAGTCTCATACCATAATACTGGAGAGCTGCCCAGTTCTGGACTTTACTTTGTATGTCAATAGGGGCTGCTTCATTTATTTCCTGTGTATGTCAGTGAGGGCTGCCTCATTTATTTCATTCAACAAGTATTGCTGTTTATCAGGACCTGAGGCCTTTTGCTGGCCTAGGGGAACAGTTGTGTTTTGAGAGACAAGGGATGTGAGTAAATGAATGTATGTTACTCTTGTGCTTTAAGGCTACAGGAATGCCTGCAGTTGTCATCTGATGTCCAAGGGCTGGGGCCTGAAGCCACTAATGGATCTATATCAGATTCATTAGAAGCCAGTGAAAGTCATTGAATTTGGCCTTTTCTTGAGAAAAATGGAAGTACTCTCTGGAGGCATGGCTCCTGTGTTTGAGGGCGGGTGCAAAGTCACTGCCATCAGAGTGTGTGGCTCATTCACATGTGGGCTCCTCCCTGTTTCTGAGTTTAGGGTACTAAGTAGCTGGGAGTAGAATGTGCGGGGACATCCAGAATTCCCTGGGGACTGGACCTGGTAACCCGGCAAGACATGGTTGTGATCCCAGCCACTCGGGAGGCTGAGGCAGAAGGATCTCAAATTCAAGGCATGTATGGGTAACTTTGTGAGACCTTGTCTCAAAAAATGAAGAGAGGGCTGGCCGGGGCTGTAGTTCAGTAGGCGTGGGCTTGCCTAGCATTTGTGAGGCCCTGGATTCAGTCTCCACCACAACAAAATCAGTCCAGGGCTGGGATGTGGCTCAGTGATAGAAAGCCTGCCTACTGTGTGCAAGGTCCTGGCTTGGATGCCTGTAGCACCAGAGAGAGGGAGGGAGGGAGGGAGGGAGGGAGGGAGGGAGGAAGGAAGGAAGGAAGGAAGGGAGGGAGGGAGAAAACACCCAGGCCTGTGTTTGGATAGTGTGACATTGCCACCAGCGCAGGGGTGCGTCACCTTGCATAGGAGGGGCTGCAACATGGGGTACAGATGTCCCCCTGTGTAGGAGGAGCTGCAGCATGGGGTACAGATGTCCCCCTGTGTAGGAGGGGCTGCAGCTTTGGAGCCAGGTCAGATTTGAGTGGGTAGAGAGAGGTGTGGATCTCACTGTGAGCAAGATGCTGCAGAGGCCATAGTGGACTCCCTTGCAGAGTTAGAAGGGGCCTTGAGAGCTGGAGATTGTAATGGCCCCCCATCAAGAGGTGTCCCGTCACCTCAGGAGTGGGAATGTGGGCTGTACCCAATTCATCGTGACTACCCGAGGAATCCCTATCCTCTGGGAGTGAGACTGCAGGCCTGCCAGCATCAGATGGCTCAGCTTGGCTGGGGTTTGAGGGAGCATACTGGCTGCTTGTCAGAGCCATGGTGGTTTGGTGCCCATTTTTAGTTCTTGCTTAGAGTGTGGAGCTCCTCTCTACCCACATCACAGATTGTCTTCAGAACTCAGATTGGTGGCAGGGGGGTGTAGCTCACTGAAAGACCCCAGGTTCAATCCTAGCACCACAAAACCAAATCCACGTAGATGGGTTGAAGTGAGTCTTCACTGGGTATTGGTGTACATTTTAGGAATAAAATGGACATGTTATGTCAGTATTGTTTTTAAATTTGGGGAGGAATTTTTTTTTTATGTGTATGAGTGTACTGTCTGCATGCAGGTTGGTGTACCCGTGTCGTGCAATGCCTTGGAGGTCAGAAGAGGGTGTCAGATTCCCCTGGAACTGGAGTTTATTTTATGTGTATGAATGTTTTGCCTGCATGTATGTTAGGAGTACCATGTGCACGCAGTACCCACAGAGGCCAGAAGAGGGCGTCGGATCTCCTGGAACTGGAGTTACTGATGGTTGTTAGCTGTTATGTGGGTGCTGGAAACTGAACCCCAGTCCTCTGCAAGAGCAGCTAGCACTCTTAACTGTTGAGCCAGCTCTCCAGCCCCTCCCCAGCTTTTTCCAGAGGGAAAGTTTATTTTTGGGGGGGGGGCATGGCAGGAGGTGGCTGGACCAGAAAGTTGAGAGCTCACATCTCATGCAAGAAGCAGAGCTATATCAGTATTCTTGATGGAACAAGAGTGAGTTAACAGTTGGAAAAACATTAATATTTAAAGCTGCCATGTTTCCTTCCATTTGAGAAGGTGTATGGGTTCTGGAAGCCAGCTGTTGTGCTCCCGATTTCAGCTCTGTCTCTTCTCACTGTGCCACCTTGGCCAAGTGATCCAGCCTCTCAGGAGCTCATTTCCTTTCATGTGACAATGGGGCCAATAGTAATGGGCACCATACAGAGTCTTTGTGAGCCTTAAACTAGATGACAATGTAAAGCATTTAGCTTAGAGTGTGACGTGTTTTGTAAGCACTGTGACAGATGTTCATAAAGAAAACCCCAGACCAGATGACTCAAAGCCTGAAGGCAGTTGTGTAGGGCAGAGCAAGGAAGCAGGATCTGAGGGAATGTCCTGAGGCTGGGCTGACCTGCTTTCTGTTTCTGCCTATGATGATGGTGGGGCACTACATAAGTCACCAAATGTCTCTGTATCTCAGTTTCCCGACAAGCATTGGGTGCCAGCCTGTGCTAGATGGTCTGTATAGCTGGGCACAGCAGTTGGATCTTCTAGTTAGTTCTAGTTAGTAAAGCTGGCCTCTTCCCTTGGAAATAACCTGGAATCTGAGGCCAGGTGCTAGCTGACAAGTATTTATGGAGTGCCTAGGTATTCCTGTGGGAGGGAGTGCTGGATCCCTCACCTTTATTAAATAAAGTCTTATCGGAGGTGCTTTGCTTCCACTCTGAGCCTCTCTGCTGCATGCAAATACTCCAGTGCACAAGTGTGGCTCTGCAGGGCTCTTTAACAGGGTGCCCTCTGCAGCCAGGCATCTGGGTAGAAGAGCAGAAGAACTGGTGTGCATGCTGTCTCGCCCCCTCCCACCCCCCAACTGACAGACAGCTTTTCCGAGCTTTTCCTCACCGTGGCTAGTGGTGCTCAGGTGCCACAAGACCCAGTGACTTCTGTGTGTGTGGGGGGGGGTGCTGCGGAGCAGTGGGCTGAGCTGCTGTGAACTAGAATCCCGTCTGCAGGAGTTTTTCCACGGTACAGTGCTGCTGGGGAGACCAGCCCAAATAGAGACTTTGGTCAGTGTCTTGGCAAGGTTAGCTCTGGCTCCTCTTTGCCGACCTTGGGCTCTACAGGTGTCCTGGCATTTACATTTGGGGGAAAGGTGATGTAGCGACAGGCAACTTGGGAAGCTGCTTTGGTAATCTACTTTTATTTAGTTATTTATTTATTTACTTATGTATTTTTCTCTCCCTTTAGTATTGGGACTTCAGCCTAGGATCTGTGCAAGTACCTTTCTACTAAGCTATATTCTCAACCATTTTGTTTTAAAACTTTTTTGGTTTTTCATGTATTTATTTTTACTTTCTGTTTATGAGTGTTTTGCCTGCATGTATGTAAACACACCACATGTTTGTAATGCCCCTGGAGACCTGAAGAGGGTGTCAGATACCTGGAACTGGAATTAAGGATGGTTGTTAGCTGCCATGTGGGTGCTGGAAACAATCCAGGTTCTCTACAAGAGCAACTACTGAGTCATCACTCCAGCCCCATGTTTGTTTGTTTCTAAAATGTAGTTCCTGGAGCTGGAGAGATAGCTCAGAGGGTAAGAGCACTGGCTGTTCTTACAGAAAACTGAGGTTTGAATCCCAGCACCCACCTGGCAGCTAACAACTGCCTGTAACTCCAGCTCCAAGGCAATCTGATGCCTTCTGTCCTCTGCAAGCACTGCACGACAAAGGTGCACTTATATACATACAGGCAATGCACGCAAACACGTAAATAAAAATAATGAGTAATATATTTTTAAAAATAAAATGTAAGTTCTTTTTAAAAACTGTTTTTGAGGCAGGGTCCTCTGGAGCTCACTGTGTAGCACAGTGCCTGAACTCTTCTTCTTCCTGCCCCGGCCTTCCAACCACTATGATTATAGATGTGAGCCACCACACCTGGTTTTTAATTAAAGGTCTTGGTAAATTCCCCCTGCCAGCCTAGAACTCACTCTGTAGCCCAGCCTGTTGTGAACTTTGAAATCCTCCTGCCTCTGCCTCCTGAGCAGCTAGGATTACAGGCCTGTGCCTTGAGGTTTGGCTAATCTCCCTTCCTTTAGGGACTTAAAGTGGATTTCAGAAGGCACCCAAGAGTCAACAAAGGGAACTGGCCGGCAGTTTATTGCCCCTCTTAGAAAGTAGTGGCTGACCCAGGTGTGCCGAGCACTGGGCTTTCTGCTGCCTGTGGAAGTGACAGAGCCCATGCTTTGTGTTGGTTTGTGCAGCAGAGCTGTTAAGAGCTGGCCCAGTGTCCTCGCCCAAGTGAGAAGGTGACTCAGCAGAACTGGGAGTTGGAGTTCTAACATCATCAACTGTGTCTCTTTTAACCACTAAGATTTATATTTTGTGACTAATGATCTTGTGCTACAAGTGCCATCACCCCTTCCCCCAAATCCCCAAAGAAAACTGGCTGTGAGTGAGAACCACGCCTGATAATCCATCTCTGTCTCCCACTTCCTGTGAGTGAGCACCGTGCTGATACTCCATCTCTGTCTCCCACTTCCTGCAGGTTGCCATCTTGGGATCCCATGGCCGTCCCACCTGGGCTCTGGGGCCCCTTGGCCCACGTCAGCAGAGTGCTCAGCCATCGCTGCTTCAGGTAGCTTTGCATGATGAATTTTTAAGAAGTGTCTCCTTGTGTAAACCTCCCATTGGGTTGGATCCTGTGGTGACTAGAACAGGAGAGGAACTCACAGGTGCTGCGGGGTCAGGGAAAGCTAAAGGAATCAGCCGCTGGGGTTTGGTCAGGGTGGGAAGATGGGCTGGGTTCCATCTGGGGTGCCCTGGGAATGGCCTGTGTGAACTGCTGCTTTCGATCCCTGCCAGGTTCTTTAGAGTGGAGCTCTCGATCCTGCCATTCCCCAGGGCTTTAAAACCCCCTTGAAAAAATTGTTATTTATTGTGTCTATGTGCGTATGTACATAGGCTCACATGTACCAATTGCAGGAATTAGTCCTCCCTCTGCTTTGTGGACCCTGAGGATCAAACTCGGTGGTTGGGCTCAATGGCAGGCCACCTTACCTGCCGACTATCTCACCAATCAGAAACCCTTTTTTAAGAATGAAAAAAAGTGGGACTGGAGAGATGGCTCAGTGGTTAGGAGCACTGACTGCTCTTACAGAGGACCCGGGTTCGATTCCCAGCACCCACATGTTGGCTAAGAACTGTCTTTAACTCCAGTTCCAGGGGAATCTGATGCCCTCTTCTGATCTCTGCAGCTTTGCATGACACAGGTGCACCTACCTACATGAAGACAGTACAGTCATACACATTTAAAAAAAAAAAATGAAAAAAGTGCACACCTTTAATCCTAGGCACACCTTTAATCCTAGGATTTTTGGAAGCTATGTTGAGTTTAAAACCAGCCTGGTGTACATAGTGAGACTTTTCTGGGGACTGAACCAAGGGTCTCCAGCTCCTTTTTTACAATTAATTTTAATTTATTTATTTAACTTTTTTTTTTTTGAGACAGAGTTTCTTGGCAGGCCAAGAACTACCAGTGTAGACCAGGCTGGCCTCAGACCCTCCGTGGTCTTCCCTCTTATTCCTGGGTCCTGGGCTGGCAAGTGCATGCCATGGCATCCCGACATTACTTTTTATTTTGAGACAGACTCTTAGCCAGCTGGCTTTGCACCATTCTCCTGCCTCAGCCTCCCAGGTATTACATTCTTATACCACCAAGACCAGCAACATTTTCTTTTAATTACAAAAACAGTCCATGGTTGTCAGCAAAAACTGAAGCATGGTAGAAGTATGCACTATCCTTTTAGACATTTAGCCAACATGGTCCTGCAGTGCCTTCCCACTGAACCCATGAGCCACTCACCTCTACTGAGCTGCCTAGGGCTGATGATGCAGAGATGAGTAAGAATTGCTTCCTGTGCAAAAAGAGTTCTCACGGCAGGTTCTAGAAATGAATGTGAAAGCAACTAACACTAAAAAATTTGAGAATAGCTGGACTTGGTGGTGCACAGCTTTAATTCCAGCACTCAGGAGGCAGAGGCAGGCAGATATCTTTGAGTTTAAGTCCAGCATGGTCTAAATAGCAAGTTCTAGGCCAGCTGGGGCTACAGGGAGACCCTGTCTCAAAAAGACCCCAAAATAAAATATATCTATATATTTTATTTATAGATATATATAAAGAATATATTATATATATAAAATATATTGAAAGAGAGCTGATAAGATAGCTCAGTGGGTAAAGACCCTGAGTTTGCAGTGTGTGTAGGACCCTTGAATTGAGCTAGAGAAGGAAGCAGAGCAAAGGAGAGATGCGGGCCTGGAGATGGGATTTACTAGCTGGCAGCATCAGGAAGAGGTGCTGAGAAGTCCTGGGATTGTGTTGGAGAACACCAACATGTTGGAGACTCAGGCACTCTTTAAATAACAGGGCCTACAGAGATGGCCTAATGGTTAAGAGCACCAACTGCTCTTGCATAGGACCCGGGTTTGATCCCCAGCACCCACATGATGGCTGAGAACCATCTTTTAACTCCAGTTCCAGGGGAATCCGACGTCCTCTTCTGACCTCCGCGGCATTGCACAACACAGGTGCGCAGACCTACATGCAGACAGTACACTCATACACGTAGAAAAATAAATAAAATTTTAAAAATTAAAAAAAAAACAATCTATGGGGGCTGGAGAGATGGCCTAGTGGTTAAGAGCATTGACTGCTCTTACAGAGGACCCGGGTTTGATCCCCAGCACCCACATGGTAGCTGAGAACCGTCCTTAACTCCAGTTCCAGGGGAATCCAACTCCCTCTTCTGACCTCCGCAGCATTGCACAACATGGGTGCACAAACCTGCATGCAGACAGTATACTCATACACATAAAAAATAAATAAAATTTAAAATAAATAACTATTTAAAAAAAAAAATCTAGGGGAGGCTGGAGAGATGGCTCAGCAGTTAAGAGCAGTGACTGCTCTTGGAGACGACCCAGGTTCTATTCCCAGTACCCACCTGGTGGCCAATAACCATCTATTACTCCAGTTTCAGGGGATCTGATGCCCTTTTCTGACCTCCAAGGGCAATGCACGACATGGGTGCACCCACACACATGCAGGCCATACACTCATATACATAAAATAATACATAATTTTAAAAAGTAAATTATAAAAAAATAAATGAAAACCAACCCTTTTTCAAAGGCACAGTAGTGTTCGTGCCATAGCTCCAGCACATCTCCCCATCTTTGGAGACTGAGGTAGGAGGGTGATTGAGTTTAGGAGTTTGAGACCTGTTTGGGCAACATACAAATCACCATTTCACCTAGCACTTGGGAGGCAGAGGCAGGCGGATCTCTGTGAGTTCAAGGCCAGCCTGTTCTATGGAGTGAGTTCCAGGACAGCTGGGGCTATAGGGAGACCCTGTCTCGAAAAGACAAAAAAAAAAAAGAGAAATCACCATTTCAAATTTTTTTTTTTAATTTTATTTATTTATTTATTTCTGTATGTGTATCAATGTACTGTCTGCATGCAGGTCTGTGCACCCGTGTCGTGCAATGCCGCGGAGGTCAGAAGAGGGTCTCAGACAGAACTCCTGGAGCTGGAGTTCTCCTGGAATTGGAGTTTCAGACGGTTCTCGGCCGCCATGTGGGTGCTGGGGATCGAACCCGGGTCCTCTGTAAGAGCGGTCGGCGCTCTTAACCGCTAGGCCATCTCTCCAGCCCCGAAATCACCATTTCAAAACAAAGCACACCACCAACAACAAAAAGCCACAGCAAGACCCCTTTGCTAGTATCCAGTTTCCCTGGACATTGTGTCAAGAGACTCCCTTACAGCAGAGTCTTCAGGTTCCCATACAGGTTTCCAGACACACAGGGGAGAAGAGTTGGGAAAGAGCCCTGGGGAAGCAGGTTCTGCAGGATCCGAAGGGCTGGGGCTGGGCCACAGACATTCCTTCAGTCCTCCCTGGGCTGTAAGTGAAGGCTGCCACACACAGAGTTTGTTGTCACAGAAAAAAAAATGCATTCTCGACACACACTACACAGTACAAGCTCTTGGTTTATGAGAGAGGGTCTCACTGCTGCCCAGGCTGGCCACAAGCTGTGATCTTCCTGCTTCAGCCTCTGATCACCATGCCTGTTGTAGAGAATCTTTTTTTTTTTGTCTTTTTGAGACAGGGTCTCCCTGTAGTCCCAGCTGTCCTGGAACTCACTATGTAGATCAGGCTGGCCTTGAACTCACAGAGATCCACCTGCCTCTGCCTCCCAAGTGCTGGGATTAAAGGTGTGAGACACCATGCCCAGCCAAGTTTTTTAATTATAAGGAAACAGGTACAGTTTAGTCTTCATAAACAACTTTCTGTTGCGTTGTGTACATGTGTGTACACATGTGTGGCTGGCTGGCCCTCTCTGAGACCTGTGTCTGAGGCTCAGAGAGACGAAAGTCATAGACTGTCTTTTCTCTCCCACCAGCACCTCTGGGAGCCTCAGCGCAATCCAGAAGATGACTCGAGTGCGCGTGGTGGACAACAGTGTCCTGGGGAACACCCCATACCATCGCCCTCCTCGGTGCATCCATGTCTATAACAAGAATGGGGTGGGCAAGGTGGGCGACCGCATCCTGCTGGCTATCAAGGGTCAGAAGAAGAAGGCACTCATCGTGGGGCATCGCATGCCTGGCCCTCGAATGACCCCCAGATTTGACTCTAACAATGTGGTCCTCATTGAGGACAATGGAAACCCCGTGGGGACCCGAATTAAAACACCTATCCTCACCAGCCTTCGCCGCAGGGAAGGCGAGTACTCCAAGGTGCTGGCTATCGCTCAGAACTTTGTGTGAATGCAGCTAGATGCAGGCCACGGACTCAGTGAGCCGAGCAGTTCCAAGAATGAGGCCTGCTGGGAGGGAGCCAGGACCACTCTCTCCCCATGTGACAGCGTCCTGGGACAGAATAAATGTCTTAATGCTTGTTTTCTTCTGTGCATTCTGGGATGTGGTCGCTAGATAAGTGATATTGAAGCAGTTTAATGCTGGACTCCAGCAGTGGCCTGGGCAGCTGACAACACTGGGCCTGTGTGCTGACTCAGTGACAGTTTATTTTCTCTGGTTGGTGTCCTTGGGGCACCAGGGCTCCTTCGGTTTCTTAACAGACTCTCATCAACTCACAAATTCATTGGTTTAAGGTACTGTGGGCACTTACTAAACTGTCTTGGAGGCCTCTGAGAGGCCGAGGAGGGTGCCAGTCTTAGGCTCTAGGGGCAGACTGCCTGGGTTGGAGTCTCAGCACCACCAACTACTACCTTGTAATGTTGGACAAATTATTTTACTTCTCGGTGCCTCAGTGTCCCCACCTGAGGTTACGATAATAGCGCCTACTTGATGCCATTGACAGAAAGGTTAAAAGCTGGTGGCTGAGTGCTTGGAGTGGCTCCTGGCAGCAGGAAGCACTCTGGGTATTAGCTGTTTCCTGTGTCGTGACTGCATGTGCCAGCTCTAGCAGAACAAAGGTGAGAGGAAGCAGGTGTGGCTGTCCTGGAGCTCACAGGGTCACAAAGGATGTCCAGACGAGTCCAGTAATTCCTCCAATAAGTGCAATAGTCAAATGTAACAAGGGCTTAATGATAAAGGGTTGGACTTTGGGATTAGAAGGGGATCCCAGAGATAGCTGCCTCCACCAGTCTAAGTAGACGTGTGTTAGAAGCCCAAATGGGGGTTACCTGGGGAGCTGGGTGGGGTAAGGACTGGGACGGGAGAGGAGGGAGTCTTCTGGGCACAGAATGTATGTCCTCTGGATCTCTGGGAGGGTGTACAGCTGTGAATAGTTAATGAGCAGGTACGTTTTCCTGTGTCTCATGTACTCCAAAGGAGTGGGCTAGTAGGGTAGGGGGCTGTTTCAGGCAGAGGGGTGCCTGTACTCAGGCCCTGGTGTGAGTACCAGGGCCTAGAGGGAAAAGCCAGTGATTATGGAGGAGGAAAAGACCACTGGCAAATTCCTGACAAGCCTATAAAGAGGGAAGGGTTATTATGGCCCATGACCTCTGGAAGTCCCAGCCCCAGGTGGATTGACCTGCTGCTTTGGAGCCTGTAGCAAGGCAGTCCATCATGGCGGGGGACGGGAGCAGAGCTGCTCACCTCATTGCCCAGAAGTGAGAAAAGGAAGACGCTGAGGTTCAATCATGCCACTTGACAGGCACGGCTCCAGTGGCTGGCCCCTTTTAAAGGTTCTATCACCTCATTTGGAGAGATGGTTCAGTGGTTAAGAGCACCGACTGCTCTTGCAGAGGACCGGGGTTCGATTCCCAGCACCCACATGGTGGCTAAGAACCCTCTTTAAGCTGGGCGTGGTGGCGCACGCCTTTAATCCTAGCACTGGGGAGGCAGAGGCAGGCGGATCTTTGTGAGTTCAAGGCCAGCCTGGTCTACAAAGTGAGTTCCGGGCCAGCTGGGGCTATGGGGAGACCCCGTCTTAAAGTTTTCACTACCTGTCAGTACTGGAGACAAAGCCTTTAACACATGAACCTTTGGGGAACATTCTGGATCCAAGTAGCTTATCAAGAGAGGAGCAGGCCTCCTTTCACTCAGGTCTAAGCCCTGGGAAGCACGTCTTTCTTACCAAAAGGCATTATGATGCCCATGCTGCGTATTTAGCAAAGAGGCAAGGAGAGGGGGTTAGCTTGACTCTGTGGAGATGGGCTTGAGAAGGCCAGAATGTGCAGTGGTCCTTGTGTAAGATGCTGCTGTGGACCAGGGTGGAGGTGGAGCAGATGCTTCGAGGGTCTTGGCAGTGGTCTAACAGTGGGGAAGATCAAAGATGGGCTGAGATTTCCAGGTTCCACTTCTGAGTGGTGATCGTACAAAACACCAAGCTAGGGTCTATTGGAGAGGTCTGAGGGTCTAGGAGGGGAGTGGTCGTAGATAGGGGAGTGGTTGTGCCTTGGAGACGCCAAGCTGATACCTGGCTGTAAATAGTCTTATAGGCACAGTGCACTTTTGAGGACATTCAGGTGTGTGCCCATTCTTGGTGTTACACAGGATTTGTGAAATGCCTAGTGGTCTATTTTTCAGGTGAGGACAGAGTTTCAGAAGTCATGTGGGAAAGCCAGATCCAGTGATTTCCAGTTCAGGATCTTCCGGTAGCATCTCTGCCTTTCATTGTTGCTGTTGAGCCCTCTCCATCTTGACTTCTAGCAGCTGGGGACTCTGCAGGCTGCCTTCCTGCATGTAGAGGCAGAGGCCAGCACAGCCTGTGTCTTCTAGCCCCAGGATGCTCCACTCCTAGGACGCCTCTGACTAAGCTTGCCTCAAGGGACCCTGGGTATTTTGGAAGTTCACTCCTTCTCCCATCCAGATGCCGTTCTGAGTCCCAGGGGTGGCCAGCTGTGGTGGGTACTCCATAATACCACCTGTCCTGCCGATGAGAGTTTGCAGCCCCTGCAGCTAGGATTTGGTGTGCTCCAGAATTCCCTGCTGCCTACTGCTTCCCGAAGGCCACCTGGATGGGGAGGAAGAGGCCCTGGTCTGTGGAGCAAAGGAAAGGAGAAATTGTCTTCAGCCTGCCACAAGCTGCTCTCCGCCAGACCTTTCTTCTGACAGAGAAGTTGCACCCCAGCTGACTTATGGTCTTCTCTGGTCACTTGCTTTGCTGGAGTTGGGCCCTCCCCTTCCTCTGCCCTTGATCATATGCTCCCAAGATGCTGTCTACTCTGCCGCACCCCCTCACCTGTCTCCTTGCAGTGAGATTCATCAGAGTCCTTTGAGTGCCTGTCCTTGCTGTCCCCTCTGGGCTCCTATGGGCTTAAGCTCTCCTCCCAAGGTGTTCTGTGCTGACCACTGGAAGCCTGTGGTTTCAACACAGCCAAGTGGCCAGGGCCCATGACGCAGGGCCTCGGCGCATGCTGCCCAGAATAGCCCTGGCCTTGCTGCCCTTCCAGCTGTCCTGTCACTTTGCAAACGGAGATCTAATTTGCTGCCCCCCTCCCACATCCGCAGTCACTACAGCTTTCTTTGCTCATGAAATATTTATAATCACAGATTATGTTTCCCTGGGAGTAGAAACTTGCTTTTGTTTTTTCCCCTCCTATGCCCTTAAGAAGCTGCCCCTGCCAGGCCGAAGGGCCTCTCGCATTCACCATCTCACCACAGTGTTTCTGCTGGTGTCCCACCCACTCATGGTGTGACTCTGCTACATCACTGCAGAAGGACAGTGTGGAAAGGGGCTCCTGGACTGGCAGCTGGACTTGGGACCTGTGTGTCTCGGGGCAAGCCAGAGAGCCTCAGGCTCAGGGAGCTGGAGTTTATAGTATGATGACTTGGTGCTCAGGAAGCCTGGTTGGTAGCTTGACTGGAGGAGTCCAGCCTGACACTGACTACAGCTCTCACCCCAGCTACCCTGAAGGGTATGCCCATGGCAGCAGATGGGGACCAGGCTAAAACCCAGGCAGAGGCCATCTTGCCACTAGCATTCCTGAAGCCATCTGTCTCTGGTGGGAATGGTAGTCTGTCTTTCCTGACATTCCCAGTTCCACCAGCCCCATCCCTGTATAGCCTCAGTTTCTTCACCCAGCCTCTCTTGCCTTTCTTCATCTTGTCTCAAAATCCTTTATGGTTCTTAAATTAAGATCTCCTATTTGTTTGTTTCTTGTTCTCTCTCTCCCTCCCTCCCTCCCTCCCTCCCTCCCTCGGCAGTAGGGTCTCATGTTGTAGTCCAGGCTGGCCTGAAACTCCCTATATAGATAAGGCTAGCCTTGAACTCTTGGTAGTCCACCTACCCCAGCCTCCCAAGTGCTGGGATTACAGGTTTGTGCTACTCTGGCTGAGAACTCCTTTTAGTGAAAATCTTACTCTACTGGAGTCAAAAGCTTAAATGAAACTCTATAGCCATAACTGCATTCTTTTCCTTTTATTTTGTAATTCAACCTTTAAAAAAGAAAGAAAAAACTGTGGGATTTTGTTGTGTTCTTTCCCACCTGCATGGTTATGGATCAGTTCTCAGCCTTTTGGACACGTTTTTGATAAACTGTTTCACTAGATCTGAGTGATTTCCCAGTTTATCAGGCCTTCCTGGGATGAAAGGAATGGTAAGTTTGCTTAACACATTCAGGGGCAGTGATGACCTCTTGTCATTAGCTTGACAGTATTGACAGACTGTCTCCTAAGACATACCACAGGCTTTTGAAAAAGAAAAGCTTAGTTTGAGAATTTCACAAGAGCTCTTGCATAACTGGGATACCCTTGAATATTATGAAACCTGAAGTGGGTGGGTGATTTGAGGCCCAATATTTACATGCCAAATACAGGTAACCCTTAGTCACCCAGGACAGAGAGTCTGGCTGGTTAGCGCAGCTGCCCTGCCTACTCTTACCACAGGCTGTCTGTTGATTTCAGCTTGCTGCCCAGGAGGTGCCTGGCCTAGGAAGAGAAGGGGGAGAAGTTATGTCTCAGGTGCTACTCTTACCAAGAGCTGTCACACCTGGCCTCCAGTGGGTTGGCAGAGCTGAGGGTGGGTTGTCCTGCCCTTTTGGGCTAACCTAATGCCTGGCCACATATTGTGTCAAGAAAGGAGATGGCACACAGGAGACAGGATTGGGGGAACATTTATGCCTCACTGTGGGGCATTTTATTTTATTTATTTATTTATTTTTGGTCTTTTTGAGACAGGGTCTCCCTGTAGCCCCAGCTGTCCTGGAACTTGCTCTGTAGACCAGGCTGGCCTTGAACTCACAAAGATCCGCCTGCCTCTGCCTCCCGAGTGCTAGGATTAAAGGCTTGCGCCACCACGCCCGGCTCCGTGGGGCATTCTTAACCAACTAATTCAACTTCCTTTGCTGCCAGCAATGGCAAAAGAGTTGCTGGGGAAGAAGAATGAAGCCCTTGCTTGAATTACGGTTTCAGGCTTCTTTGCAGAGCTTGTTTCTCTGGGCTGGGTCCCCATAATTGAGAGTTAGTTATATGGTTCCCAGTCCATCTGAACAGGCTTTGCTGTAGACCTCCCAGACCACAGGCCTCCTTTGTTCTTAATTAAATTGTCACAGATAGCTTGTGTTTTTGTTTTTAAATTTTATTTCTTTTTTATTTTATGTGTGTGTGTGTTCGCCTGAGTGCATGTATATGCACATAGTGCATACCTGGTGTCTGAGCAGGCCAGAAGAGGGCGTCAGATCCCCAGGATACAAACAGTTGAAAGCTTCCATGTGGGTGCTGGGAATCGAGCTTGGTTCTTCTGCAAGACCAGCAACTATCTCTCCAACCTCAGTATGTATGTTTTTAAAGAAGTCCTGCTGGGAGCCAGGCATGATGGTGCACACCTTTAGCCCCTGCACTCTTCTGCCTTCTGGCAGAGGCAAGTGAATCTCTGTGAGATCAAGGCCAACCTGGTCTCCATAGTGAGTTCAGACCAGGTGGGGCTACAGGGAGACCCTGTCTCAAAAAAGAAAAAAAAGAAAAAGTCATGGTGGGCCAGCCAGATGGCTCAGTGGGTAAAGGCTCCTGATGCTAAGTCTGATGTCCTGAGTTCAATCCTTGGGGCCCACATGGAGGAAGAAGAAAACCAACTAATTCCTACAGGTAGCCCTTTAACCTCTACATGCTCGCCTTAGCACGTGTGTGCACCCTAATGCTTAGGGGGAAAATGGCATGATGCCTTAAAAAAATCATTTGTTGACCAATGTAAATATGAGCGGGTATAGGGTAATTGTTACAAATGACTGGTATTCTTTCAGCTTTTTAAAAAGTAATTTCTTTTTATATATATAAATTTTTTATATAAACTTTATTATTTTTTTATGTATGTGAATGTACTGTACTGTCTGCATGTCGGTTTGTGCACCCGTGTCGTGCAATGCCGCGGAGGTCAGAAGAGGGCATCGGATTCCCCTGGAACTGGAGTTCTCCTGGAATTGGAGTTACAGACGGTTCTCAGCCGCCATGTGGGTGCTGGGAATCGAACCCGGGTCCTCTGCAAGAGCAGTCGACGCTCTCAACCACTAAGCCATCTCTCCAGCCCCTCTTTCGCTGTTGACCTTTTGGGTCTCCCGGCTCTGGCCGCCGCTCTCCTAGCTACCTCAAACCTCGGCCTCCACCATGCTCCTGGACAGCCGAGAAGGTGATCGCCAAGGACCTCCAGCACTGGGAAGCTTGGAAGCCTTGATTAAAGCTGCTTTATATTTCATGTACTGACTTTCTTTGCAGTGAGTGATGATCGCATAGTAAATGAAAACTCGGTGGAGCAATTCAGCCAAGAAGTTCAAATCACAGAAGCCTGTTGTTTCTGGAGCTTCCAGATTGCCATGGAAAACATCCATCCGGAAATGTAGTCTTCTTATTGACACACATTAAAGAGTCCAGAGAAAGGGAATTCTCTTCAATGCCATTGAAACCATGTCTTGTGTGAAGAAGAAGGCAGACTGGGCTTTGTGTTGGATTGGGGTCAAAAAAGTTACATATGGAGTATGTGTTGTAGCCTTTGCCACTGTGGAAGGAATCTTCCTTTGAGGTTCTTTTGCATCAATATTCTGGCTCCAGAAATGAGGACTGATGCCCAGCCTTACTATTTCCAGTGAGCTTGTTAGCAGAGATGAAGGTTTGCACTGTGACTTTGCCTGTCTGATGTTCAAGCACCTGGTACACAAGCCATCAGAGCAGAGAGTAAAGAAATAATTACCAGCCGGGCGTGGTGGCGCACGCCTTTAATCCCAGCACTCAGGAGGCAGAGGCAGGAGGATCTCTGTGAGTTCAAGGTTCAAGGACAGCTGGGGCTACAGGGAGAACCTGTCTCAAAGAGACCACAAAAATAAATAATTAGCAATGTCGTTAGGATAGCACAGGAGTTCCGCATGGAGGCCTTGCCTGTGAGGCTCACTGGAATGAACTACACTTTAATGAAGTAGTACATTGAATTTGTGGCAGACAGGCTTGTGCTTGAGCTGGGTTTTAACAAGATTGTCAGAGTAAAAATCCATTTGACTTTATGGAAAATATTTCACTGGAAGGGAAGACCAACTTCTTTGAGAAGGGAGTAGTTGGGTATCAGAGGATGGGAGTGATGTCAAGTCCAACAGAATTATTTCACCTTGGATGCTGATTTCAAGTAAAGTGAACATGAGCTCTCCTTGCTGATTTCTCTCCCTTTATCATTAAAAAAAAAAAATGAGGGCTGGAGAGATGGCCTAGCGGTTAAGAGCGCTGACCGCTCTTACAGAGGACCCGGGTTCGATCCCCAGCACCCACATGGCGGCCGAGAACCGTCTGAAACTCCAATTCCAGGAGAACTCCAGTTCCAGGGGAATCCAACACCCTCTTCTGACCTCTGCGGCATTGCACGACACAGGTGCACAGACCTGCATGCAGACACTACATTCATACACATACAGAAATAAAAAAAAAAAAAATGAATTAGGCCTGGAGAGATGGCCTAGTGGTTAAGAGTGCCGACTGCTCTTGCGGAGGACCTGGGTTCAATCCCCAGCACCCACGTGGCAGCTGAGAACCATCTTTAACTCCAGTTTCACAGGAATCCAACACCCTCTTCTGACCTCCGAGGCATTGCATGGCACGGGTGCACAAACCTACATGCAGACAGTACATTCATACACATAAAAAATAAAGATTAAAATGAATCAATTGGCTATACCATAAATTGACATAAAATTCATGAGCAGGCATCTGTAAAACTGTGTAGTGACCTCAAAATCAATACTGTAATACTGAATATCATCTAGAAAGAAAAAAGGTTATAGCTGGGCGTGGTGGTGCATGCCTTTAATCCTAGCACTCGGGAGGCAGAGGCAGGTGGATCTTTGTGAGTTCAAAGCCAGCCTGGTCTACAGAATGAGTTCCAGGCCAGCCGGGGCTACAGGAAGACCCTGTCTCAAAAAAAAAAAAAAAAAAAAAAAGTTATTTAAAACAAAGCAAAATAAAATAAAACAAAAGCTACTTGGATTCTTAGGGAAAATCTTAGCCTGTTGACTTCTGCAGGTAGGCTGGCCAGCTGTGACTTCCTCAGAGCACCCAGCAGCTGTCCAGGCTCTACTGTCAGGTGACCCTCAAGTGAGCGGGATCAAGACAGTTTAGAGATGTCAGCTTGACTTCCTGTTTCCTGTAAACTCTATAAAGTTTACCTAACTCGTTTATAAATAAAACTTGCGTTTTGCACACACTGGACTGTCAAAGGGAAAGCCTGGTTTACTTGGTTTCAACTTGCTATGTTGAGCACATAGATCCACCTGCCTGTGCCTCTGAGTGCTGGGATTAAAGGTGTGTGCCACCACACCCAGCCTGAAGTGCTTTTTAAATTGACTTTGAAGGCAGTTCTGTGCATAGCTAGATATTATTAGCCTGCTGTTGCCAATAGTGCACCAGATGTGTGTGTGTTGCCCTGTAGCCGAGGTATCAGGGCATCAGGGTGATAAACATAAGAACCTTATAACTCTAAATCACTAGAAACTTACCTGACTTGACTTAAGACATTTGCTAGTAGTGGCCCTGTCTGAATTCGTGTGAGGGCAGTAATATCCTTTTCAAGTTGTACTTTGCCTCATTTATAGTTGGAAACAGTCTTGGATCAAATCATCCTTGAACCATCTTGACCCACATAAGATCCTGTTCCATGGTGAAGCCAAGACTGAAATTGGTTCTCCTAAAAGCTGGGTTGATTCTCACTTTGTCTGAGTGGGTACTGGTACTGTTGAGACAGTCCACTCCACTCTCATTTATTTCACTTCTCTTAAATTAGAAGAGTGTTTTTCTGAGCCAGGCGTGGTGGCTCATGCCTTTAATCCCAGCACTCATGAGGTGGAGGGAGGAGGATCTGTGAGTTCAAGGCCAGCCTGGTCTACAGAGTGAGCTCCAGGCCAGCTGGGACTAAAGGGAGACCCTGTCTCAAAAATATAAAAAAAAAAAAAAGAAAAGAAAAGTGTTTTTCTTTTATTAGTACATGCAGTACATGTACTTTTATTAGATGCTACCTGTTTATACCTTTAAAAATTGCCTGAAGTTTGCAAATGCTGAGACATTACTGTAAATTCTAATATTTGCCTAAATATGAATGTCACTTGGTGATTTTTTTTAAATTTTTTTTTTTTTTTGGTCTTTTTGAGACAGGGTCTTCCTGTAGCCCCAGCTGTCCTGGAACTCACTCAGTAGACCAGACTGGCCTTTAACTCGTAAAGATCCACCTGCCTCTGCCTCCCGAGTGCTAGGATTAAAGGCGTGCACTACCACACCTGGCGATAAATTCTTAACTATGTAATTCTTGGCCTGAGACTAGCCTTGGTAGACCAGGCTGGCCTCAAAATTCTCTCTGTCTCCCAAGTGCTGGGATTAAGGTGTTTGCCACCATGTCTGGCTTCACCTCGTGAACTAGTGTTGTGTGAGCTGTTAATGTGTGTTCTGTTCAAATACAGTTTCAGAACCAGGGTGTAGTGCATGCCTTTAATCCCAGCACTCAGGAGGCACAGGCAGGTGGATCTCTGTGAGTTCAAAGCCAGCCTGGTCTACATAGTAAGTCCCAGGCCAGCTGGGGTTATAGGGAGACCGTGTCTCTAAAACAAACAAATGAATAAACAAAAAAATCAAATATGGTTTCAGATGGAAATGTAGATCAGTAGATACAGTTAAGAGAGGTAATTTTAGCCTGCCGTGGTAGCGAGTGCCTTTAATCCCAGCACTCGGGAGGCAGAGGCAGGCGGATCTTTGTGAATTCAAGGCCATTCTGGTCTACAGAGTAAGTTCCAGGCCAGCTGGGGCTACAAGGAGACCCTGTCTTGAAAAAAAAAAAAAAAAAAGCAGGTCAAGACAGGGTCTCCCTGTAACCTTAGCTGTCCTGGAATTCACTCTGTAGACCAGGCTGGCCTTGAACTCACAAAGATCTGCCTGCCTCTGCCTCCCAAGTGCTAGGATTAAAGGCATGCACCACCATGCCCGGCA